>JAVCKT010026921.1:0-34871 GCA_032273925.1 Rhynchotus rufescens | reverse complement strand
TACTTTGGGTTTATCTTCAACCTCTCCTTTTTTTTTTTTTTTTTAATTTTTTTTATTCTTTTTTTTTTTTTAATTTTTTTTATTCTTTTTTTTTTTTTTAACTTTTTGGACCCCAAAATAGAAACCCTTTCTGTAGTCAGCGTGTCTTTTTATGTATTTATTTATTTTCAGTGGCTCTAACTTATTTTTAGCCCCTGCCTGGAAGCTCCAGCACAGTCGTTCTGGACTTCTTAGGGACCTGCTGAGCACTTCCGATGCCCCCAAAGTCGATGAAGATCTCACTTAATTCAGTGCCCAGCAGCGAGGTAAACGTCCCCAAAACAGTGAGTTCAGTGAAGCTCTTCCTTTGTGCTCTGGTTGATCCTTCTGGCACCCGAGTGGCAACCTGCAGCCAGGACACAACACGAGAGCATCACCCAGCTGCTACCTCTTGAGTCTCTCCTGACCTCCTATCGAGCTTGTTGCTGTTTGGAGGGTGGCATCGTGGCCGTGTTTGGGCTCCGGGTCTAAAATGCAGTGGATAAGCGCTCTTAGAGCAGGGCCCTGGGAGGTGCAGCCCTGAGCTCGTCCTGAACACATGACTGACCAGAGATAAAAGTGCCTTTTTCCCTGAGTTCGCAGAGTTTGTTAGGAATGGGGGAAAAAATGGCACGGGAAAGTTCCTAAATGACTGAGCCCGCTCCCAGCTATTGTGTGGTTAGTTACGGCTGAAGGCTCCGAACAATTTTAGTGCTTAAAAAAGGCATGCTGATGCTGTGGTGCTTTGGAATAGAATGTCTTTATTCCTCTATGTTAGGTATTATATTTACAGTGCAACCTTAAGATGCATATGCAAGCACTTCCAGCTCCATAAACACAAACAGCTCGTTGCAGGAATTGCCATGCAATATTCTTCCCTCTGCCCTTTTGCAGAGGGATTGGATTAGTGTGATAAGCTTTGGCCTGGAAATCTATTTAGGAGGCTCTTCCAAAGCCGTGCCGGAGGGTACCCTGGCTCCGGCACTGGGTCGGGTGCTGGGATTCGTGCAGTTTCTGCACGAATATTGAATATTGCACTTAAAACTAATATCTTAGTCTCCTCTTCTCAGTATGTCAGTTGGACTTATTTTTCACCCCATGCCTTAGTTACATACAAACGTTCATACGTATATATTATGTATAGATACATAAACCAAGTCATATTTGTGTATGACCTGAAAACATAGGATAAAAATGGAAATAGGCTTTTAGTTTTGCAAGCAAAGCTGCCCTCAGACTGGGAGCATTCGGTGTCAATTTGATGTCAGTCCCGTTGCTTTTGGGCTTGCTCATCGTCACGAGCCAGCAGAGCCCGCTGCGTGCTGGGCCACCACCTAAATGCACCAACATTTTACAGGAGGGGTGACCCAGGGGCTTGGGACTCCTCCGCGCGAGGAGGAGGAGGAAGGAAGGAAGGAACAGCGTCCCTTGCTCTTGCGCCGGCAGGTGACGTGGTGGACATCTACCAGCGGGAGTTCCTGGCGCTCCGAGACCGCCTGCACGCCGCGGAGCAGGAGAGCCTCAAGCGCTCCAAGGAGCTCAACCTGGTCCTGGAGGAGATCAAGAGGGCCATCTCGGAGAAGCAGGCGCTGCGGGATATAAACCGCACCTGGAGCAGCCTGTCTGGTGAGTGACGCAGGCGCTGAGGGTCTCGCTGGTGAGGGGGTAGCGAGGGGTGCGTAGGGTGCAGACCGGACGGTGCTTTTCTCTCCCCCTGTGCAAGCAAAAAAGGGGTTTTTAGTAATTATTTAATGCAACAGGCTTGAGAACTCTTAAACCCTGGTGGAACTAGCAGTGCATCTGCATCATCAAGCACTGAGATTTGCCTCTGCAGGTGATATTTGCTAACGTGCTCGCTTACAAGCTTTTATTTTTTTTTCTTGCAAGTCATACATGCCGTTTCCTATGGCTGTACTGAATCCATATGGAAAGTGGATATCTGAGGAGAGGGGGAAGGAAGGAGCGAGGCTGCCTGAGCACCGTTTGCCAATTTATTTATTCATTTATTTATTCACTTCTTTTAAGTTGCTCAGCTGCAGAAAGATGTATCTCTACAGAAGGATCTGATTTGATCTTCATTTGATCTTCATCCTCCCCCCTCCTTCCCAAATATTTTGGGACTTCTTTAAGGCCCTCATGGCTCCTGCTGAACTTTAATTGGGTTTGTGGTGGCATGTTAAAGGTTGGCCTCATTTTGTTTTATAACCTGGCAGTAGTCTCAGGTGGCCACACTTCTCTAGAAAGGCTTTTGCCTTGCAGTCTCTTCCTACATACCGTTCCTTGCATATTGATTCCCTTTTCCTTTTTAAGACGAAACCAAGTTAAAACTGTGGAATATCACCAACAAGAATGTGCTGCACCTTCCCACCATCTTCCATCATTTGCCACATTTGCTGTCAAAGGAGAACAGTCTGCAGCCAGCCGTGCATGTAGGACAGGGGCGCACTGGAGGTAAATGGGACTTAGTGCTGCTTCTGGTGCTCTTGCTCTCACTTGGTGCCTGTCCCTGCCCTTTCCTGCGGGCCTGGTTGGTGCGTGGTGCTGAGCAGGACCGGAGGAACGGCTGCATGCTTCATGCGAGCTTCCTTGTTGCGGTGGCACGTGGGGTGGACGAGCCACGTGCGGTGTGTGGTGCGCAGGGGCATGCTCTGTCTCCGCTTTGGACCAGCACTAGAATGTCCTTGAGGCTGCTGTGCGGTGTTTTGTGCTGCTTTCCGTTTCCAGAGGGCTCTGGCTTTTACCTGGTGGTCAGAGAAGAGCGCAGTTTGCAGTGCGGTTCATGGAGACCTTAGCCCACTTGAGGAATCCAGCCCACCTGGAGTAGGACTTTAGTTACTAGAAGATCCCCCCCACCCGCAAATCCCAACCAAAGCCCAACAGCCAAGTTATCCCTCTTGGCCTGCGGTGCTTCTGTCCGTGGGAGGCATTTGGAGGGATTTGGAGAGCAATGTTGATCTTGAAGTTACCGCTCGACTCTGTGTGAGCAGCAGGTCCCTGGTGCCCTGGACGTGTGCCCGTCAAGCCCGGTGTGCTGGAGGTGCTGCTGCTCAGCACCAGGGCCATGGGACAGGAATAAGGGAACCCCATGTAGTCCAGGCACTCACTAACACGTCAATCACTGTCAGTTTTTAATGGTGGAGCATGGCAACACGCAGGTAAACCCCAAGGCGGTCACGGGGGACAGAGCGACACGTCCTCTCTGTGCACCCCCCTCCTCTGAAACCCTTTCTTGGCTCCGAGCAGTGTCCGTCGTGATGGGAATCCCCAGCGTGAAGCGGGAGGTGCATTCCTACCTTACAGATACCCTCAACTCCCTCATCTCGGAGCTCACGCAGCAGGAGAAGGAGGACTCCGTCATCGTGGTCCTCATCGCTGAGGTAAGGCTGAGCTTCGCCTGTTCGTCCCGCTTTGCTGGACTCCGTCCTGCCGCTCCACCTGCCACCCTTGGTGCCAGACAGGACGCCTGCGCTCCCGAAGGTCACGTCCACATCCAGATAAGCCCAGCCTTGGGCTGCTCTCCAACCAGGATCACTCGATGCATCCTGCCCAAAAGGAAAGCACGGTTGGGTCACAGAGCTCAGGCGAATGGGCCACGTTAGTGGCTGCCCTCGTGGCTCCTGTGCTCCTCTTTTGGTGCGAATCGTGCTCCTTCTTGCAGGATGCTCAAGCAGCTCTTGACCCAACAGTGCTGGTGGGTTCCATTCAATGTGAGTTTATTCTGGTGCTGGTGGGACTCCATTCATGCGAGTTATGCAAAGGTCTCCTGCAGGAACTTCGTTTCTCAGTCCTACCTATAAAATAGCACGGAACCCTTCCAAGCACCACAGCACGTTTATTTGGGGCTGGGACTAATATGCTGCTTTGTGGCCATATCTGGAGCCCAGAATCAGTTGCTGAATCCAGGGGCTAAAGAGCCTTGATACGTTAATCCACCAGAGCTGCTTTTATCTGCCGGTTTATATGGTTATTTTTCTCCATGACTTTCCCCTCAGGATTATTTCCTTGAGCCTGAAATGCATTTGTCTTAATTTCCGGAAATCCGTCGAGAAAGATAAACCTCAGTGGCCTGTCAAAGGGAACAGAACACAGATAATGCCTGGTTTCGCTGCCTGTTTACCAGTAATTTGAGTAGCATTTGGAGTCTCTGGCTTCTGTTGGCATCCAAGGGGAAAAAAGGCTCCTTGGGCAGGAAAAGGTGCAGCTCCAAGTGCTCCCAGGGCACGTGTCCCTGCTGCCTGCAGGGACAAGGCTTCCTCCAGGCCGCCAATTGCCTTCCAGGCAGGACAAGTTTGTTGTCTGGTCACGCACTAAGTCAAAGCACGGGAGACCTGGAGCTGCTTGAGCAAAACTCAATGTTCGGATTAATTTGGCTTTCTTTTCTAGCTGAAGTTGCCCTTTGCACATGCACTTGGGTGCATGCCTGATCAATAATGTCTGTCCACAGCAGCACGGCCACCAGGCAGCGAGCGTGGCTTAGCCCCTGGATCTCCTGGTCTGTATTTTGGGGTTTTGTTGTCCCAGTGGATGTGTGTGCAGGCCCATGCCAGTCCCTGGGCGTGTGTTTCTCTCTCCTATAAATAGCACTGCGCGGTGTTGCTAACCTTGGCCTCTGAGCCATGACAGGTTGCCAGGTCGGCTGTCGGGACAAACTGTTGTGTTGAGATGAACCTGAAATGTAAATGCTTATAAATAGACCCCTCTTTCTTCACAGAAGGGGTGGGAGGCCTTTGCTGCCAAGAGTATTCGCTTGGACACGAGCCCATGTGTAGAGAAGGGAAAAACAAGAAGTTAACGCTCGAGGCAAATGAACATCCCTGGCAGAGAGAGGTGCCAGGAGAGCACGAGGGGATGGTTCGCAGGGTCGCACGAAGGCCCGTGTGCATTTTGCCCTGTTTTAGGTTAATATTGGCCAAAAGAGCAGGGTGGTGCTGAGATACTGTCAGGATGGGGAGCTGGCTGGAGCAGGAGGAGCGGAGAAGGGGAGACAGGGAGGTGAACGGAGCCGTCCTGCAGTGCCGACGGGCGCCCGGCTCTGTGGCCAGCTGTGGCCGGGCCCTCTAACACTGTTTAACTTCTGTTTCCAGACAGATGCCCAGTACACAACTGGAGTGGCAGAAAATATCAAAAACTTGTAAGCACGTCCCCATTGCTCTGCTGGTGTGCGGTCCGTGCATGTAGCAAGGCCGGGGAATGGCTTCAGTAGAGAGAAAATACCTGCTTCTCCGCTTCCCGCTTGTGTTTTGCTGCTTGGTGTGTTGTTCTCTCCGCTCTTAAATCCCAGCCTGGCTTCTCCCTGGCTGCTCCCGGTTCCCGCCTGTGCTGCACTCCCTGCCGTGCGCAGCTCCCGGGGGCTGCTCGCTGCCTGCATGTGTCTAGCGCGCGCGGTCGTGCCATTTTGTTGTGCTCTTTCTGTCCTCTGGCGCCGCGAGAAGATGGATTATTCAGATTTCCAGTAATCCTGGCAATTGTTCCTGCCTCCAGTGCAGCCCTCTACCTGCACTGCCGAGTCAGAGCAACTGGACAGGCTGATAAGCACAGCGCGGCGGCATGGGCTGATCTTGCTCGAAAAGCCACATTCCATTTTTCTCCTCCTGCTTCAGCCTATGTGTGTTTTTCCCCTTGTTCTCGCAGCTAGCTGCGTTTTCCCTTGACGGGTGATTAACAGCGTGAAGGGGGCAGAGGAGCCCGGGGGGCTCTGCCGCCCCTTTCCGAAGCACCAGGACCCGGCTCAGGCATCCCAGCGCATCCGCCCGGCACGGAGCCGGCGCTGGGCAAGGGGCCGGCAGCGGAGCCGCGCCGGGAACGCGCAGCCCTCCCTCCGTCTTGCGGCTGCCCCCTCCGGCCTCCTGGCAGGGAATTGGATAATGGGCCGCTTGTCTGCCCCAGGAAACCACGGGCGCTGCCGTGGAAAGGCCTCCAACTTTCACTGACATCATGGTTTTATTGCTTGGTGTCCCCCAGGCTCCCCCTCCCCGGGGCTTCCTCCCCCACCAAATTCACTCTTTTTTTTCTTTTTTCGCCCAAATTGAATGGAGGGGTGCAGGGACACCACACCGGGCTCACCGTGCAGCGTGGGGAAGCAGTTGCTGCTTCCTTGCCCATCTTGGCATCTCCGGGAGAAACTTCTGCCTCGCTGCTCCCTGGGGAGGGAAAGGGTCAAAAAGGTTCGCTGGAAAATTTAACCTAGTCCAAGAAGGGAGGAAGGAAGGGGGAAAAATAATAATGAGCAGTTTTTGTCGTCCTCGCTGCTTTGTTTCCCTCGGCTCTGGACAAACAAAGGAAATCAACCTTCCACCAGATGCTCTCAGAAAGGGCAGAGTAAAAATAACTGCTTTTGCCGCTTATCTCTTGCACTGACAGTAATCTCCGGGTATTGCTTGCAGGACTTGTGTACGTACAAATTTTTTAGCTGAGAGAGGGTTTTTTGTTGTTGTTTTTTCAGTTTGACTCTTTACAGGGTTCTTAACTGCCTTGCAGGGAAACTATATGCTGGTGTTATCAGCATGAAGGGAACAGGTAGGATTCCTGCTGGCCGTCCTACCCATGGCACAGTGCGGAGCTTTGAATAACTCATCAGAGATGCATAACTTCATCTCTACAAAATGGCTTTTAATTACTGGTGCACTTGGAAAATCTGTAAATGCCTGTAACACCAGCAAGTCTTTCTTTTTTTCTTTTTTGGCGTACCCATCTAAAGTCCATTTAATCCCATAGAAAGTACGTGGGTTTTAGGGCTTTTCTTTAAAGTGGACCCGTGTTTTTTTCCGAGCGCAGTAAATAACAGAGGACAGTCTGTGGGCTGTCTGGGCAGCAGGGAAGGCAGCTGCTTTCTCAGTTTTTCCACTTCAGCTGGGCTGCTCCCGCTGCCCTTTATCCCAGCTGTCCTGGGAGCTGTCCTGGCTCTGCGGCTCCGCGTTTTCCCCCGGCTTGGGCCACGACGTGGTTCCTCGCATGCTGAGGCCTGTGTTTCCCACTGCTTTTCTCCCACAGGTTCCCCAGGGAAATCCACTCGGGACTCCTGGAGGTTATTTCCCCATCTCCACATTTCTACCCGGATTTCTCCCACCTGCGGGAATCTTTCGGGGACCCCAAGGAAAGAGTCAGGTGAGACCTAGCTTCAAAACATACAGACCCTGAATAAGTAACTGCAGGGTTTCCCTCCTGAGCACGAAGAGGGAAAGCTCTTCTGCACATCCACGCTCTAAACCTGCTTCCCCATGGAGCTGGGCAGCCACGGTGGGGGGATGTCCAGCCCCGGAGCTGGCACCTCTCTTCATCCCAAAGCTCTTCCCTATGCAAGTCCCAGTCCTTTCCAGTACCTCTAAGCCGATCAGCTAGACACCGAGAGGAGAGGCCATTTGCCATGAGCTTCTCCGCGAGCTGGATCACATTTCCTATTGAAATCCCGTGCCTGCCGGCTCATCCGAGCTGCACCGGCGTCCCGGGAGCAGCCGGAGCGCTCACCACGTTTCTCTGCCACAGGTGGAGGACTAAGCAGAACCTGGACTACTGCTTTTTAATGATGTACGCCCAGTCCAAAGGCATTTACTACGTGCAGGTAGGTTTGGGACTGAGGGCACAGGGCACATGGTTTATGTGGGAGCTCACCACAAAGGGTGAAGAGAGCAGCCGGTCCTGTAATCTAGGTCTGAAAGCTGCCTTTGTGCCTGGCCCTGCTGCCTTCCTCTGACTAGCTGCTCTTTATGCATCTTTTACTTTGAACTGTATAATTTCCTTTTTGTTAATGCATAATCTTCCACTTGTGATTCTGGGTGACTTGGTTTCCCTTGGCTGCTTGGGCTGAGCTTGCTAGGAGGTCCCTGCCTGGCCCTTTCCTCCTGCAGGGACAAAGTGGGCTGCCTGGAAGCCCTGGCTGGCACGAGGCTGCAGAGGGATGAATCCTTTTGGAGGCACCTCTGGAGCAAATCATGCACAGAGTCTGTTCCAACAGGTGCTTACTGCAGCGATGGGGATGGTGTCCTTTCCTTGTGGTGCTGGGAATAGATACTGGAGATGTATTGTAGTCTGGAGCTGCAGGAAGGGCGGGAGGTTGGGATTTGTTTACCCGTTGGCTTTGGTGAGAAGCAGCAGCTTGGTGCCTCTTCCAAAGCAAACCAGGTCTCCGCCAACCCTTGCCTCTGGTCCGTGCCCGATTGCCCTGCAGAGACCCAGTGAAGGGGACCTGGATGTGTCATTGGCACTGATGTCCTTTCCCGTTACAGCTGGAGGATGATATTGTGGCCAAACCCAACTATCTCAGTACCATGAAGAACTTCGCCCTGCAGCAGCCCTCCGAGGAGTGGATGATCCTAGAGTTTTCTCAGCTTGGATTCATTGGTAACCCTGTCCCTTTTTCACTCCTGTCCCAGCAGACACAGGCATTAAACACTTGATACTTCTTATAAGCAGTTTCACTCTTAATCCAACAAGTTGTTCCCCTCAGAGGGTAAAATATTTCTGCACTCTTTTACGTGTATAAGGAATAAAGATCCTGAAGGTCACAATTGTCATTGCTGATACTCACTTTTAAAATAAACCAGGCTGGTGGCCCACCGAGCAGCCTCATAGCTTAGATGTGACCAGAAGCGTTTTTGGCTGGATGGGACTGAGAGTTGCCTAACAGTGTGCAAAAGGAAGTTTACATCAGCCCAGAACTATTTTGGGAACAGCAATAGAGGGCTGCAGTAGCAGCTTGATCTGTTATTCTGGACACTGACTCGACTAGCTTAAAAAAATCCAGTTCTTGGGGCAGGACATGGTCTGTTCTGCAGCCATCTGAAAGCCTTTCAGACTTATTGCTCTTGGCGGAATTTAGTTCTTTTGATTATCCTTGTGGCCCGCAAGACACCAGTTCTTTGTATAATGAGTATTAAATCCAGAACTGTGCTGTGAGTGCCAGCAGTGCTGGGACATAAAACAGACCTGTGTATTATTTCATTTACATTGAGAGATGGACATATCTAACCTCCCCAGGCTCAGCTTTTAATTCTTTGTCTTCCTGGCTCTGGTCCTTATCTGCTCTCTCTTCTCTCTCTCTGTGTCTGCAGGAAAGATGTTCAAGTCTCTGGATCTCAGCTTGATTGTGGAGTTCATCCTGATGTTCTACAAGGACAAGCCCATCGACTGGCTTCTGGATCACATCCTTTGGGTGAAAGTCTGCAACCCTGAGAAAGATGCGGTAAGTGAAGAAGCACCCATGAAAGGAGCACACACACCTTGTGTGCCTGTGCAAACACAGGCTTCATCTGCCTTCATCTTCAGAGGCCTTGGGAGGTCTTTGCAGTGAGCTCTGCTGCCAGCTGACTTAGTGTTGTGTGTTGCTGCTTTTATGGAACAGGCTGTGGGGAATCCTTATGGATCATGTGAAAAAAAATAATAATCTGGGAGTTCAGCCTGCTGTAGTCTGCAGCTGTCAGCAGTGGCATTATTTCTGCCCCTCTGCACCGACAGGGTATCCCCGCAGAGCAGCCGGCCCCGTTCCTCTGTGCGGCTCTCAGTTCCAGCCTGCATCTCCCCCTGAAGCTGTTCCCTGCTCTCTGACTATAACCCCAGAATAAACCCCTGGCACCGCGCTCGTGTGCCATCCATGCAGCCTGCCTGGAGAGCTCACCTCACATGACCCCCCGAGCAAGGCTGCCATGCCTTTCCCATTGAATAGTGTGCCCAGATACTTACAGATCTTGTCGGAGTTTCTCTTTAGCTGGTAGGATGTGGAGAAGTGAAATGGGACCTTTTTTAATGTGGTGGTTCAGGCACCACTGTCTTGTTTGTGGCACAGTGTTTGCATGGAACCTTGCAAAAAAAACCAACAGCAACAAAAATATCTGTGCCCTACAGAGCTTGTGTTGAAGTCAGATATGAACAGCAATGGTGGGGAATAAACTGTGTGGGAAGGGCAGAGGAGGAGTGTTTGTGATTGCAAATGGAAGATGAGATCATCAGCAGATATTCTCCTGACTGAACATATTGTATTTACTCGTGTAATGGTTGTGTTCCCTCTCCTCCCCAGCAGAGAATGAGCAGCCGAGTCACGGTGGCCTAGAACAGGCATCGTGGTTGAAACCAGTAGCATAGGCCGGACCTAGTGGCCACAGCTATTTTGTGGTGGCAAATGCCAGAACAAGTGGTCACTCTAAGGATAAATACTGTATTTACGTGTTGAGGGTGAGCAGGACGCCCTCGGGGTGCTGCAGAATTGGGGCAAGGATGTGGTTTCCTTCGGCTCGCTCCCCAGGGAGGCTGTGGCTGCAGCTCTAACCTCACACGTGGTGTGGCCAGTCCCAGATGACATGGGCTGTGTCCTGCCACTGCTGTGGGCCCTGCCCTGGGCCCCCAGGTCTGCCAGGCAGCCCAAGGGCCCTTACTGCAAAGGGGCAACATCGGGGCTGCAAGGCCAAGGGGATGAAGCTGGGATTCAAGCTGCCATCAATGCCCCCCTCCCCTTCAAAGTCTTCGCCTTGAATACTGATTTAATGCAAATCCTGCCGTGCAGCCATGTGAGCTCATCTTCTCCTACCTGACCAATTCCCCGCAAAGTTTTCCCAGAGGAATCTGCAAACCTCTTAAATTCATTGCCGCTTAAAAATTAACCTATTTTTACTATGGCTTTCTGGCTCCTTTCGCCACTGTTTGCATGATTAACTCTGCACAGTGCCCTTTTAAACATGACTTTCACTTGCAAATCCCACTGTGCAGAATCAAATTGGTAGCTGGGAGGATTTGTCTTTTCGATTGAAAGTTTGTTTGACCCGAGCTTTTGGTAAGTGCTTTGCCTCATCTGGATATAGTCTCTGCTCTTACTTTTTTAACTAATTTTAGCTTTACCTGGGGTAGAGCTGTGTGAAAAGATGACCTTGTTACCACCAACTGAGCCGGTCCCCTTCCTGGCTTGAGACAGCTTTCAGCAAACGCTTCTTTTACCAAAGTGGAAAAGGAGAAATGGAAAATGTTTTAGCTCCTTCCTTTCCCCTTCACTTTCTCTCCCCATCCAGAGGGAGATGACAGACCTGGCGTGAGCTCTATGGGCTCAATTCTGTTGTTGCTGACACCAAGGAGGGTCTCTCCCATTAGCATGGCTAGTTTTAATTTCCTAATGTAACAGGAGCGGGATTAGGGGATTATCAACTCTGCAGCTTGCAGGGGCCGTGCCTGGAGTCTCCTGGCACTATGGCTGTGATGGTGGCAGGTCATCCCGTGGGCATCCCGTGTCCCTCCCAGTGCCCCCGGTCCAGCGCCGGCAGCGGTGACAGCTCCGGGACTGGGGCTCTGCCCGTGTCGCTCCGCGGTGGGAGGCTGTGAGAGCAGGTGGTGTTAGGGGGTGTGGGTGTCTTTTTCTTGGAAACATACCCTCTTCTTCTAGTTTTTGACCCTGTGTTTTTGTTCACATGCTAAGAGATAGAAACTGTTTTTAAAATGTTACTCCTTGGCCACTTTGAGATCTCTGTGCAGGATGCTTGTGCTAAACTCATACTTCTTAAGCCTACCAGTTTTCAGTACGTGAGACTGGTAGGAACACAAAAAATTGACTTTGCAAAAGGACCCCCAGGACTCCTAGCTCTGACTTCTTCTCTGCTCCTCATGCTCCATGTTTTTCCCCTGTGACCCTCACTGCCTCTCCCTCTCCACCCTGCTAACGGCTGGTCAGGTGGGACTTGCATTTCCAGGTCCGTATGTTGGGATGGGTTCGAGCCCAGCAGCTTCGACAGTGCCACGCGCCACACATCTGCTAACAAAAACTACTGAGAAACTGAAAACTTTACTCAAATCCATCAAAGAGGAGACTGTAACTACTCGTTTAGATTGTAAATTGTGCCAGAACTTATTGTAACTTGAGATACCGGAGATGCCAAGAAGGAAAAAAGCTTTTCCAGTCAAAGCAAGGACAAAAGAAACTAGATTCCCTGTCTGTCTCTACCTCAGCAAATCCGTAGGGGATTTGCTCATCAGGAGGATGCCAGGACTTGCTTGGCAAGGAGGACTTTGGTACTTGGACCTGTGAAGTACCAAAACTGCCCTCCAAAGCCCTGTGGGTGACCAGCTGAGAGGCAAGAATAGGTGCCTCCAAAGTGAGATTGAAAGACCTCCTGTTGCCAAATCAAAGCCAAAATAAGTTAAAGATATAATAATAAACAGATAGATGGACATATGATAATAGATGGATGGATGGATGGATGGATGGATGGATGGATAGATAGATGGATGGATGGACAGATGGAGGGACAGACAGGGCTGTCTACCCCTGCTCTTTCCCCAGGGCTCTGGCCTTGCCAGGCCTGTTCCTTCGTGCTGCGTGGGCACCGCAGGCTCACGCGCAGGGCGCTCTCGTTTCAGAAGCACTGCGACAGGCAGAAAGCAAACCTGAGGATCCGCTTCAAGCCCTCGCTCTTCCAGCACGTGGGAACGCACTCCTCGCTGGCCGGCAAGATCCAGAAGCTGAAAGTGGGTACCTGGCACTGCAGTGTGATGCGCCTTGCCTGCCTGCACCCGGCCTTTCTGCTCGGTGGGAATATTTTGGGAGTGCCCTGGACTTGCACGTAGCTGCTTCATGTCAGCACAGTAATAGCGAGTACTGGATCTTGTGCCGTGGTCATTCCCCCTCAGGGAGAGGAGACAGTGGTTCCTCTGCTCCTGTTTTCCACCTGATTTTCTGACACATTTAATGGAGACATTGCCTGGGCTCCTGCAAACTTAAATGCTTTAAGAGGATTTAATAAACTGCCCTCTCTTTGCCTTTCCCTCACCTAGCAGGTGTTTGGGTTCAAGTGCCCAAGCCAAGGGCTGGGAGCCGAGGGCCGTTTCCAGGGGAAGGAGGCATCTTACCTAGGAAGGACCCCCTGCCCCAGATGTTTTAAATGGGCTCAAGGAAACAGCTCCCCAGTCAGGAAATAAGGCCTTTTATTTGGGGAGGGCTCAGCGTGGTTGTAAAGAGGCCAAGAGGGATTTTCCTGTCCTGCTCCGGCCAGATGGTGCTGGATGCAGCCGTGAGGACTCGAGCAACACGAGGCTGTGGTTACCAAGCCCCAGGTGAAAAGCCCCAGCAGGCCAACACCTGGGCACTGCCCCTGGTGCCTTCCCTGGGTGCAAAGGCTTTTGTTTGAACTGAAAGCTCCCGGGGCAGGGAGGGTTTCAGGCTGTTGCATTTCGCTCGGCCAGTGAAGCTCTTCTGGTGCCAGTTCAGAGTGCTGAATGATGGTGCTTCTGTGAGCTTTGCTGCCTCTTCTGAACTTTCATCCTCCTGGCATCCAGCTTCTAAAATTTGTCTAGATTTCCAGACAAATCTGGTGCCTTCCCCAAATCCTTTCCATCCCTCCGCACAGTGCAAATGGAGAGGTTTTTGCATGTGTTGCCTTGTTGCTAGAAACCCTCTTGGTCGCAGGTTGGAAGCAGTTCTTGATCCTTCTCTGCCTTTTGCTTTGTGTGCCTTGAGGACAAAGACTTTGGCAAGCAGGCGCTGCGGAAGGAGCACGTCAACCCTCCTGCAGAGGTGAGCACCAGCCTGAAAACCTACCAGCACTTCACCTTGGAGAAGGCTTACCTGCGAGAGGACTTCTTCTGGGCCTTCACCCCCACTGCAGGAGACTTCATCAGATTCAGATTCTTCAAACCGCTCCGCATCGAAAGGCCAGTGTCTCTGGGGCTGGGTGGGAGAGACGCTGCATGCAGAGACACTTCCCTTTTGCTCTTCCTACTCTTCCATCTGTTTCTTGCTCTTCTTCGTGGCTGCTTGGCTCCTCCAGAAGCAGCGGCTTTGGCCAGGGGAGGATGATTTGGCCCGTAGTGTTTGCAGCTCCCATGTGTCAGAACCTTGCACTTCCTATGCTTCCAAGCCAGCCATCCAGGATTTGCTAAGCTGGCTCAGGTGGCCTTTCAAAACCCTTAGGGGAAGAGGAAGGTGCCTGTTAGACTGGGATGGCTGATGGCTCGCCCTGGGTGGAAGGCACCGTGTCCCTTCTCAACCTGCTCTTGGGTTTCAGTGACTTTGGTCTCTGTCACAGGTTCTTCTTCCGCAGCGGGAACATCGAGCACCCAGAAGACAAGCTCTTCAACACCACAGTGGAGGTTTTGCCATTTGATGTACGTGCTTTATCGAGCATCGAGGTGGTGGGGAGCAGGGAGAAAACAGGGTGGAAACCCAAAGGCTGCTGCGAGTCTCCTCCAAACAGCCAAGGGTGCTCGTGGGCAGGGGCTGCTCGGGACTTATCCCCATTGCTTGGGGTTGCGGGTGGCTCTTGCTTGTCTTGGGTCCCAGGGCTCAGCTCTTGGTGCCGAGCTGCTCCCTTTCCCGCAGAGCCTGCAGTCGGATAAGGAAGCCTTGCAGGAGGGACGCGGCACGGCCTTCAGATACCGCAGGACGCCGGACGGCTACATCCAGATAGGTGGGTTCTCCAACGCGCGCCCGAGCCTGAGCCGCAGGCGACTGACACCATTAGTGCTGTTTGCCTCAAAAAGAGGCACACACATTAACAATAATTTTTTTTTGGCTTGCCAGGAGTCAGCTTGGAAGGGGTTTTAATCATTGCCTGCTCCTCTATAGGGCCCTACATCCTTCCTTCCCTCTGAGACGAGGTGTCGTCTTTAGTTAATTCTCAGCCCTACATTTCTGCCTGCCTCTGCTCTGAGGCAGGATCAAATATTCAGATTACCCATAAAAAAGACATTTGTTTGACCTGTTCTTAAAATCTTCCACCAAGAGGGAAATTCGGCACTCTTCTCCTCTAGGCTGTTTCAGCACATACGATGCTTGCAGCTTAAAATACTGCTCCTGATACTTGATTTTGTTTTATTTCTTGCCTTTGGACAAGAGCAATCGATTGTCATCCTGCCGCGATGCATTGTAAAGAGCTCGTGTCCCTGCTAAGACTGCTTTTTTTTTTTTTAATAGACAAATAAAAAAGTCCCTGGAATTCGCAGCTTTTTGCCTTTTCAGCATTCTCCATCATACTAGCTGGTTTCGCTCAGCTATATTTTTTTTTTTTCAAAATCACTCCCAGCATGGGACACAGCAACACGCTGAGACTTCGCTAGTGCTGTGGAAATAACAACTGCCTCCTGCAATGGTCCCGCTCAGGTTTTGCATCCTGAAATGCTGGTGGTCTCCCACAGGTCACTGGACTACAGTGGTGCTGGATTTCAGTGCGCTCTGCCCTCTGTCACAGTCCTGACTCGTAGCCAAATAGTTCCCATTCTTTATTGTTTCTCTATTTTCCCTCTCTTTTCTAAGTGCAGCATTTTGCATTTTACTGAATGCCACAGTTCTGATTTTCAGACTGTATCTCCGATTACAGCAATCACTCATATACATGACCAGAGTTTTAATTCCCTGGGGAGAGAGGGGAAGTCACTGCAGTTACTCAGGGTGTCAGTCTCAGCCCCTGTCCTTTCCCAAGCAAACGGAGTCCCAATGCCTGGATTCCTTGTCTTGGGCTCAGAGAAATACTTCCTAGGATGCTGAAGCAGGGGGGAACAAAAAAGATCAGCGCTGTCCATCAGGAAGCTGCTGGAAAATCCACGTTTCACCTGTTTACCTCTCTCACCAGGCTCCTTCTCCAAGGGCGTTGCGGAAGGAGAAGTGGACCCCTCGTTCGGGCCCTTGGAGGCGATCAGGCTGGCCATCCAGACCGACTCCCCGGTGTGGATCATCTTGAGCGAGGTAAACAGGGCGCCCAGCTCAGGAAAAGGGCAAGGCCTGGGCCAGCTGCTCCGGAGCGAGGGCTGAGGCTCTGCTCTTTCTGCCTGACCTGTTGCCCTCAGACAAGAAGCTACTGGGAGGGAGCCAAGGGCTCGCGGCAGGAGCGTCTCTTTCCATCAGCCTTTCTCCACTATCCTGTATTAAATCCTGCCCCTATCGTGCACGGTTACTGCGCTGCGCTTGCCCGAGCCTGACTGCTTCCTTCTCCTTCCAGATCTTTATCAAAAAAGCGGAGTGAAAGGCCCACGACCACGAGCGGACACATGTAGCTCCCCGGTCTCTCTCCCTGCCCTCCCTCAACGCCCTGCCCCAGGTCGGCAGCCCCGGGGCGCCCGCTGCGAGCCGAGCCAGGGGCGCGCAGCACCCACCTCAGCATCCCGGCGCGGCTCGGGAAGAGACACAGCCCTTCCTCGGGAGGAAGAGCAGAAGACAAAGAGAACAAACCCCGCCGGCGGTGCAAAGGGTGGGTTTTGCTCCCCCGGGCTCTGCAGGGCCCGTTGGCAGCAGGATGAGGTTTAACAAGCGCGGAGACTTGAGAGCATCTTCAGCCCGGGGCAGGGCAGCTCCATCCTGGGAAAGGGACATCTCCAGCCTGGAAAAGGGGCATCTCCAGCCCGGGAAAGGGCAGCTGCAGCCTGGGAAGGGGGCAGCTCCAGCTGCATCCTGCAGTCTGGGTCTCCAGAGCAGGACAGCACCAGGCACTGCCCTGGGCATCGCCCGGCCACCGACGGAGCGCGCGGAGACACGGAGCTTCCCGCGGGGCCGGGCGGAGAGGAAGCCGGCAAGGCCGGGGGTGGGTAATGCTATGAGCATGGCAGGGAAAAAAAATAAAACTAAAAGCCACACTGTGCCTGCCAGCATTGAACACAGCCCCTTAACTCATGGTGAAGTCTCCAGCGTCTTCATGCCTTGAGACTGAGTGCAGAATCCAGCTTTTTAAAGTAACTATTTCAGTTATCGATGGGTGTGAACTTTTGGAAAAAAAAAGAAAAAAGAAGAAAAAAAAAAAGAAAAAGTAGTCCAGTTTGAAAATAGTAGGGATTAGTGTAATATTTCAGAACAGTCTTCTGAGATCCCAATGTCTCTTCAGCTATACACTGGAATGCGTTATACTACTTCAATGTGCTGTATTTTTTATTATTGGATACATTTGATTTTTCAAGTACATCTCTATATATAAATATATAAAACGACGTGCACTGTAATAAAAGCTAAATCTAAACCTGTGGCGCGGCAGCGAGCGAGCGTCCCTTGCGGCCGGGATCTCCGTCAGGCCGATGCGGCGGGAAGAGGCCGCTCCGGCGGCCACGGCCGCTCCTAGGAGACCCAGAGGAGGCGGAGGCGGCGGCCCAGGCCCGTGCTGGCCACCATGGCGCCCAGGGGCAGGAAGTGGCCGAGGAGGCCGGCGGCGGCCAGGCCCAGCAGCAGCCAGAGCAGCCGGGCGCTGGCGTAGAGCGGCCCCAGGCTGCGGGGAGACGGCGGCGGCCGTGACGGGGCGGCCGCAGCCCCGGCGGCGCCCGCGCGCCCCGGCCCCGTACTCACCGCGCGCGCGGCGCCCGCGCGTAGCCGTGGAAGTACTGCAGGCGGGCGCAGAGGTAGAGCAGCCCCGCGGCGGCCGCCGCACCTGCGGGGACACGGCCCACAGTGGTCCCTCCCGGCAGCCCACAGCCCCTGCTGCCCCTCAGGAGCAGGGGGGTCCCTCCTTTACCTCATTTTTATGTATTTGCCCCCCAGTCGCTGGGTTGTGTTTGCCCCGCTCAGCCCGGCCTCGCTGCAGCCCCATCCCCTCCATCGGTGACGGGGAGCAGCGGGACACGAGTGACGGGTCCCCCCTCTTACCTTGGTGGAAGAAGATCCCGGCCACCCAGAGCAGGGAGATGAAGATGGGGAAGTACTCGGAGCAGTTCACCCTGGCAAGAGGCAAAACCAGAGGCAAAAGGCGCCAGGGAGCGCAGGGGGTTCGCGAGGCACCGGGGCCTCGAAACGGCGCTGGAGCAAAACGAGCAGCTCCGTGGTGGGCAGGGCAGCACCCTGGCTGGGGACAACCACAACCCACCGCGTCTTACGGAAAGAGAAGCCCCAGAGCCCCGAGCAGCGTCTGCCCTGGCCCGAGTGGGGCCCAAGCTGCAGCCGGCAGAACCGGCTTCCCAAGGGCCGCGATACCCTCGCAGCACCCATCCCCGTCCTGCACTCACTGCTTTCCTCTTCTTTCATTGTTTTCAAATGACCAAAGTACTGATTTTCTGCCCCAAAACGGACAGGTACATGCTGGGAACTGCGCTGTTCAAAACACAGTGATCTTGGCTTCCCAAATTCTCCTATGGCTCTGCAGTTCCCTAGAGAATAACCTTAAATTTGGCTCCTCCAAAAAAAAAAAAAAATGTCACGAGGCCTCAGGGAGCCAGGGTGGACTGGGAGTTTAGGAAAGTTATTAAAGCTTTGGATGCTCTTGTACTTTGGAGCCACCATTAACATTAAATTTACTTAATGACTCTAATGCACTGACACTGAGCATCTTTGTCGAGTCTTCCATATGGCTACTGCTTTGTAATGTGGACTAATTGCCATTTGGCTGCCTCTGCCGGAGCAAGAATCCTCTTGGCTGGGCAAAAAGGAGGCACCGGGTGAAACACGGAGCCTCGGGAACCAGCGTCACCAGCAGCCCCCATGAGCTGCACTGGGCTCCAAGCTGCTGCATTTACATCTGCAGCCAAATACAGCCAAAGCCAAAAACAGCAGGGAATAAAGGCTAGAAAAGCGAATATCAGCAGCACTAAGAGTGAGATGGTGGTTTCACTCAGCCCTTCCCAGAAGCAGCAGCATTTCCCTCAAGTCATATCTAGAGGCAGCCCCTGTAATCGCCGAGTCAAAACCTTACTGAGCTCTGAAGATTCGCTCGAATTCGGGGTGCCCCGTTGTCTCCGGAGGAGAGATCTTGTACCTCCGCCTGGCAGAGATCACCTGCAGTGCAAAATAGGCTAAAAAGGAAACAAACGCACACGTTAAAGGTGACAGTCCAGCGGCGTCGCATCCGGACAAGCTTTATCACGTCAGGAAGCACGCGAGCGATTAGGGGACAACAGCTGATACCATCTAGGTTCACAGCCCAGCTCCATAAAACAGGTCCCGCTTGACCTGGAATAATAAATGGGATAAACGTGCTCGTTGTTGCACTCCTGTACTTCAGCTCAGGTTGGCAGCAGGGCCGCTTTGCAGCGCGATCTCGCGCCGCCGCCACCAAGGAGCCCGCGAGAGGCTCTTATTAAGCCAATTAGAGATGATGCTAATGATGGCATTACAGGGAAATTGGGAGGATTTCTGCTCCCCTCCATGGCCCAGGCGGCCCCAAGGCTCGGGGCCGCTGCCAGCGCCAGCTGGGAGCCCAGGCCAGGCTCGGCCGCTGGTCCAGCACCTGCCGCATTGCTCAGAGACACAGGCATTTTATCATGATGAAAATTTGCTAACACGAAGGCAAGGAGCGGGGTTGTGGGGACACAGCTGCGTCCTCTAACCACGAAGTTAGCGGCAGAGCAGCGGGATAGCTGAAGGAAAGCAGAGACAGATGTTGCAAGATTAAAGACCAGACAGATCCATGTACGCCTACAGAAGAGCATTAGAGCATATGTAGAGGAAGGAGGGAATTAGAAATGTAAATAAACCGATGTTACGTGATCTAAGTATTGTAAAACACACTCTACATTTAAAAATACACAGAAAATAGTTTAAGAAAGTAGACACGAGTGTTCTCGTGCCTTGCATGCTGCATGGAGGAGCCCAGTTCTAAGTGCAAGTGGTGGCAAGAAGTGCGGAGGACCACGCTAGCCGCTGCTCACGGGAGCACCTCGCAGGCCTCCTCCCCTCTCCAGCCGACACACCATGCCTTCAGGGCAATTACCCTGTGCTTGCACAGCTCCGAAATACACCCTGGAGCTATGACACATGGATCTGGATTGGGATGCAAAGGGGCACCGCGCAGCTGCCCAGTGCCCACTGGCACCGTGACCCCATCAGCTCCGCGCTCGGTGCTGCCCCGCTCGCCACGGCAGCCGCCTCAGAAAGAGAGTTCGATCCGTTCAGCCCAGCTTCCCAAAGCACCTCCTGCAGCTCGGCGGGCCCCGACAGGCAGCGACGTTGCATAAGCCTTATTTCCTTTGAAACCATAGCAAAAAGGGGAAAGAAAAGCAGCATTTCTGGCCGCGACGCTCTTGCAAGCAGCCAGTGCAGGGCAGCAGCACGGGTTTCCACAGCCCTGGGCTCAGCGCCTTGCTACGCTGGACATAATTAGTTTAAAAAGGGAGAAAGTCGTTAAGAGAATGGGGAAAGCCTGTGGACCCCTGAGCAGGGTATTTTGTGATTGCTCCAGTGCTTCCCAAGCACAGCCCACCAGATCAGGCCGCTTCGTCCCATCAAGCCCAGGTCGAGGATACTGCATTTGCTCTCATGCCTGTGGTTTGCAAAGCATGAAAGTACAAAATGCCTGGGGCTGTAAACATTAGATGACACTAAATTCTTGTAAAACAAGCATATATACTGAACTCAGACAGTAGCAATTCCGGGACTGGCTACTGAGGGATTTCTCAGTGGAAGGGATCTGGAAACGTTTCTAAGACTTCCAGTTTTAAATGTTGCTTCATGTCTTTTCTTCTGTTTGCATATTCTCTTTCTGTTTGCATACACTTATTTTAGCAATAAAGAAAAGATTTGTAAGGAAAAAAAATATTCCATTTGCAATTATGGGTTATTTCTCTGTAAATTGTCTTGTAAACGTTCCTGATCAAACCTTCCCTTACAGAAAGGTGAAGATTTTAATTTGCAAACTTACACTGCTCTATTAATTCTTACATTCTAGATATGCTTATGTCTTGCTGAAAGAGATCACTCTTTGGCAAGAAATCTCAAAAAAAGGAAAAATTTCTTATGGGGAATAGTCCCAAGGCCAATGAGGTGTGAAGTTGAAGCCAAACATGAAGTTAGAGCTCCCCAGGTGAGGTGTGTCTGGGGGAGGCTGGTGAATTGCAGCTTTTCGGCACCTGAACTCCACGGTTTCCACAGCCCTCTTGCAACGGGGCCTCTTCTGCAGAACGGAATTCAGAGCAATGTTGTAACTAGGGTCAGAATAACTTTAGATCTCCTCAACGTGGTACCACAGCACTAAGCTCCCTAGTCCTACAGGGGCATGTCAAATTCCCAACACAGTTCTCTACTCCAGCACAGCCAACATCAGCAGTGACATGCAGAACAACACAGAACAGTGAACTACAGTGACAGGCAAAACAGGCGCATTTCAGCTCCCCCTGCTCATAGGAGGAGATCAAAAAAATCAAAAAAAAAAAAGAAGTTCTAACACCCTCTAGGCCAGGAACACACAACGTATTGCAGAGACCCACACTATCAAATCAAAACTGTAAAGTTCAATGCCTCTGCTGTCACAGCCCTGCAACACGCTGATGGGGATGCACATATTGGGCTTAGGCACCGATGCATCCTTTGGTCTCCCCCGAGCTGACCGAGGATGCCCTGGGGACCACCAGAGAGGGTGGTCGATCTGGACAGGAGCAGTTTCTGCACCAGGTTCCAGGGAGGGAGGAAGTCTGGATTTGTGCAGGACGCCAAGAGCGACCATCGCACGTGCCCTTCCTAACAGCAAGGCGGCTGCACGAGCTCTCTGGGCATTAATTTTCATGAATTTGCACTCTTACCTCCATGACAGAAAAGTTTGACAGTGGAACTCATTTAAAAACATATTCTAAAGCTAATTAACATGCACAGTTATGAAGTCTCAAGTCTCGGTTTTATTCTTTATGAACAAATTCGGGAACATGAGTAAAACCTCTTTTCGTTACACAGAGACTTATGCCACAGTTAGTAGCAAATAATCAAACTTAACTAGGCATCAGCCTAAGACTCTTATCTCTAATTTGATTATCCCGGGAGCGACACCAGCTCTCGCCTCTCACTTAATAATCTTCCTTGCTTAAACCGCTCAAACACTTGTAGTTGGTTGTAGTCTGCCCGTCATTCTACTCTCATTTTAATCATTACTGCTCAAATTAAGGCATCTTGGTTTGCAATACTAATTAAAGTCTACTTGTTTCAACCTTTCATGCGTCTCTGATGGCACAAAACACGTTCCAAATGGAAAGCTGCGAGTGGAAACCCTGCAAAGAAGAGTTAAAGGTCTGCAGCTCTGTTAGGCAGCGTTAGAGCCAGCCCAGCTTGACGCATTCGTTTCCAAATTACTCCAGGCTGTCAACACCTTCATTTGTCACATGCTCAGCGCAACTAAACTACATGAATTAACCAAACACCGAGCACAAATTCTTGCACACTTTGAGCTCTTTTCCATATGCATCCTTGTCCATTTGCATTCCTGTCACAAACTATTCATGTCTGCACAGGCGTTCGCGCTCTGACTTTTCATCAGTGCAGCCAACTGCAAGAGAACGTCCTTGCTCAGCTTGCCTTTATTTTAGCTACCTGCAGCAATGTTCAATCTCATAAACTACCAGCTAAAATTCAATCATAGAAAATATTTCACCTTAAAAACCTTGACTTGTTGGAATTGTCCTAGGTTTACAAGTAAAACTTAACTTTCACTTCCTCGTGGGGTACAGGCTTTGAGGCTTGCAAATCATCTTAGCCCCTGTGAAATAATGAATTTCCTCACGCGTAACACAGGGAAAAGGAAGAGCCAAATAATTTGCATTATTTTACCATGCCAAACAAAGGCGTTTTTCATCCTCAGGCACTACGAGCAGAACATAGGATCCAAGCACAGCAAAGTTTCGAATCATGTAATGCTACGTGGGGCACATAAAGGACATTTACCTTGCTCCAGGACTCCCAGGACGGTGACGGTGGCGAGCAGGTCGATCTGATTTCTCATGTTGCTCACCAGTGAGTGGACCAAAACACCAGTCAAGTGCAGGGAGTGCTGGAGTGCTAATTCCCCCTGCCAGCCTCCCACTAAAGCAGTTCTGTAGCACAACCTCCTCGTTGCCCTGCAGCAGCACGTGCTTCCTGCACAGCATTAACTCTCCCCGTGCCACAGAACCGTTTTCCACAGCAGAGCCAGGCTCCCCAAACACTCGGTTAGAGCCAGGCTGCTCTTGCTGGACTTCCCAACAGCAGTTGCTTTGGGTGCTCAACAAAACCGCAATTTTATTTACAGATTTTTCTACCGTGTCGGAATGACTTGTGTATTACTGGCAATTTAAAAATGATGGAGATTTTTCCAACTCTTTTATTACTAGCTTTAATCAATTCTAAAGCATCTAAGCTATATGTGAGATTGTAAAGGAAAAAATTAATGAGCATTTATAAATTAATGACTTGGCCTACTCCTAGTCTGAGGACTACGCTGACCTTATGAAAGATCTTCCATACGTTAATTATAACACTTTAATTCTGTTATTGGATTTTTTAAATTATTTTTTTAAAGCTTTCACTTGTTAAGCCCCTTAACTTCTTCAGTAAATTCACCAAGTAAGCGTACAGTCCTTGTTGAGTGCTCAGTCACTTTTTGCAGTTTTCTGGGGATTTCAAATTCTCCAGAAGGAACATTTTCCTGGCTTTTAAAAGGCAGAGCACAAGAGGTCAGCATGGGTAGCATGCAAAGGCTGTAGAAACAAGCTGACCTTCAGAAATGTTGAATTGACAGTAGATTAAATTGTAAAATGTAAAGCTTGAAAAGTGGAAAGACCATAGCCTCTATATCTCTTCTCCTTAGCCCACAAAGACAAGATACCTATCGGTTAAAAAATGAGCAAACTTGCTCCAAAACATGGTATATAGATAGAAGGTTATTCCGACTTCAAAGTTTTGGACCCTAAAAAGAGGAAAGGGGTATTACTCATTACCAGCCTAGGTTTCTCAATCTAACTTTCTGTCCAGTTCTCCATATACACAGTCATCGCGATACAGAATTCGTACACGGCAGCAGCAAGAGACCTGCACTCTAGATGATGGAGATTTTACTTCTATTCTAGATCTTCATTCCCCAAAAATCCCACTGTGACACCTTAGCAAGTTAAAATCTTTTCCAATTTTTCCAGTTAAACACACAAAATGTGCATATTTGTAAAGCAACAGGGTAAAAATAAAAAGTCTCTCTCTGCCTTGGTAGAATATTTGTGCAATGCAGCTTTCTTCCCTCCAGTCTGCTAGCAGACCCAGACTGGAGGTTAATTTCATATTTCTATTTAATGACATCACGTCATCAAGCCTACCTCTGCTTACACCATCTCCACAACCCGTTCAAGCTTGGGGATCACTTACGTTACGGATTTGTAACAGCCTCAGTACATGGAGAGGGAGGAAGCACAAGTAAGGGACAGGGGGGTTGGTTTCACAGCAGAGGTTGATCACAAGCTGCCACTGACTCCTTAATATCCTTAGAAAAACCTGCATGTGCAAATGTTCTTCAATCTGATAACACATCGTGAAGTTTCCATTTTACTCACCCCAGTAAAACACCTTTAAAGGTGTTTTAATATGACAACACGGCAAAAATAACACTATAACAGCTCCCATAGGCTACAAGTGCCCCCCTAGTATTAGAACTAATTATTACATTTGATTCTTTCTAACCTTTTCAAGTTGCGCTCTCCCTTCTCCCTCCAAATACAACTCCAAGGGCGGAGAAGGAAAAGCACTCAGGCAATTCGGGATGCACTTTGTGGAAAGGGTTTCAAATCTCCAAGCTGGAGCACTGAACACCACAGACACCCACTCCAGTCTGCATCTCAGGGAAGGATCTTTCGAGTGTTTGCAGATGATTAAAACTCTTACCCTGCAGAGGGATGGCTGAAGTTGCTCTAACGTGGAAGATGGACACAAGCTGGGCAAGAAACACCTCAGCTACACTCTGCAATTTTTTTCTTTATCACTATTGCTCTATCTGTGGTTGGAGAGAGATATTTGAGATGCTGGTTTAGAACTGCAGAAGACTAGATACAATCAGTTAAAAGTAACGCTTGACAAACAGGAAATGCTACATAAAGAGAAGAATTTTTAGGTCTGCATCCAGGAACATGATTCAGACTATCTGAAATGCTCAAGTCACTGGAGTAAGTCATCAAGTAATAAGTTGATGACTACTTGATAACAACAGGAACATATTAACATCCAAACTTACAGTAGTGAAAACTAAAGTACCCTGGACAAGGATGGGGCCAAAGATTTTTGCTTTACTTCTCAACACACACAAGCTCTATCTTTATTAAGATGCAGCATGTACTTTACTCTAGCTCAGAAACATTAACCTAGGCTTGCTGCGTGCGTCTGACTTCTCACGTCTTTTTTGTGTCATTTGCGTACTTCAGACTATCTTTGTCTTTTTGCAAATCTCATGGAAGTAAATTTGAATCTTTAAGCCTGGATATTTTGAAGGAATCCGAGCATTTCTGGGAACTACCGGTGATTTTGCACATGAGAGTTCTGAGAAACTATTGATACCTTTCTCAAATTCGGAAATAGGAGTAAAATAATGCTTAATAACAACTATCATCTGCAGATATATTACCTAGCTTGACGACTTCAATTGCATTAAAAGACAACAGTCAAGAAACAGCAGACAGGGCTTAAAGCTAAGCCTCGTTTTCAAAATAAAAATTGAAGCCTGTATTTTAATCCAGTGTTATCCTGTTTAAAGGGACTTTCTGAAATCACAGAAATCAGTAGGACATGGCACAAGAATGTGAGTATCTGGCTCACCAGAATTCTGTGTTGGGATGCAGGAAACCATCTCACTAGGAACAAGGATGCAGAACTCTGCTCAGTTCACACAAATGTATAAAGTCACACCGTATGTTTAATACACTAGCAAAATATTTATTTTATAATGATAAAACAGAAGTGAAGGATTTTTTTTGGTGTGCACCAGTAATTGTAGTAAAAGAAAATAAGGGGATTAATGGACTCTTTATACATTTCAATGACAAAAAAAAAAATCATAAAGGTTAGCAAATTCAACTGTTCTCCATTTACAAGCATAAAACTTACCATAATACCCCCCCAAACACATATATAAAGAATTATAGTTTTAAAATCTATAAAAAGTAAAAAATATACAGTCAGAAGATCTAACTCTTATTCAAATCTTTAATATAAAATTGTAAACATTTATTTACACAAAGGAAATGTGTATAACAAAATTTTGAGCACCCTTTTCAATTGAATTGTGGTTTTTGGAAGGCAGTGGATGTTGCACAGTGACACTCTCACCTTTCCCACCCAACCAAGACCGCAGTTTATAAATAAAGCCATGGGCGGCCGGCTAGGTAAAGTTCAGGGGAGCTACATTTTATTGCTCTGAAGCTGCAGCAAATGGAAAGCCCAAGTGCATAAACAGACAGCTACACGGGAGAGGGCAGGAAGGCAAAGCCCAGCCCTATCCACGCACCTATAAACATCTAAACCCCATTTTCATTTCTATTGAACTGTTTCAACATTGTTACAGTGATACCGTATTTTTAATAGCCTGATCGTACAATGTGGACAGGGACCAAGAATAGGAGTCAAGGCTGTTGTTTTTCCCCCAGGTTCAATGCTGTTAGGAGCCTGTTCGCATACGGAGACCGATGGGCTTTACAAGCCAGTTTGCCTACAATCGCCCTTCCACTTGGCTCGACAGGACCGCGGACACGGCCCCGTCATCAGATCCAGCCACCTTCCTGAACAAACCCTCTGGTCAAGCAGGGCAATATCCACCTTAACTTCCAGAAACAGAGGAGGAAAAAGTACATCTGCATTTCCTGGACATGGAGCTGGATTGCCTTTTTGGTAGTAACAATGCAAAGAGCAGATGTTCTTTCCCTCCAGGTATGAAACCGCAACGGGATGGATTGTATTTTGACTTATTCATAAATATCATCTGTGTGCAAAATCTACTGGAGAATGTAGCAGATCTCACCACAATCTAAAGAGGGAAGAGAGAAAGTCGGAGGCCTGCTATTTCTGAATTCTGAATATTTCTGAGTCCTGTTATTTCTCTGAAGTGTTTGTCAAGGGGAGAAAAAAAGTGACACTACAGGATGCCACCTGAAATTATGAGGTCCCAAGCACCCCCAAAAGGAAGGGAAGGCACACTGGTGCAAAGTTAACCCTTAAAAATAAAAATACAGCAAATACTCCTTCCCCTGCCATTGCTAGTTTATCTATACTCTTCTAGTGACACTTACCTTGGACCAGTTTTTGGTTTAACTTAATAGTAAACCAAACTCACTAGCTCTTTTTTTTTAGATTGACAGCATAAGAAAAATTAGCATCATTATTTGCATATCAACTACTTATTCTAGAAAATATCAGAAGAGTGTCAATAACCAAAGTCACTAACACTTTTGTTTCCCATCCAAGGACAAGCTCTACGTTATCTTTCCGAAAGCTCTACGAGGGAATAAGTCTGCTTCAGTGAGGTCATATCCACTCTTCAGTGGTGGCAACCATTGATCAATGCACATTTTCACCAACAGTTCAACATAGTTCAACATGATACAAGATCAGATCTGTTTAACAGAGCATCACTGATTCACACTAGGGAAGTGTACAGGACAAACCATGTTCCATGCATATTTGGAAAGGGATAAAATATTAGTGTTAAAAGCAGGTTTTTGAAAGTGCAAACTGTCTGATAAAGAAGCTGCAGATACAGTAAAATATTTTCCTTCTTCGAATTCAATGTTATCCTTCACTTTCCCTCTCCCATTCTGGAAAAAAAAAATCCTCTCACTTCTCTGCAGTGCAGAAAACTCCTGCAGAAGCCAGTCTGTGTTGAAGGAAATTGCTTTTAAATCACAATGCTAGGCTTGGTTAGAAAATTTAAGGGAGTTTTCCAAAAAAAAAAAAAGGAAAAAAAAAGTGGATATAGAAAGGGAAGAGGTATTTGTGCATTCAAAACAAAAGCTTTCAATTTTATTTTCATTTTAAAACAAACGTTAAGGCAAGGTGGTTTGTTGGTGGATAGGGGATTTTTTGGTAGAAAGTAAGGACTCTGGAACACTGACTGTTCCCGCTGTGTTCTCATCCTTTCTGGGACAGACCCCAACGTGTGAACGAGAGGGTCTCCTTGGGCCAAGCTGAAGAACCAGCATCTGCTACAAAGGATATTAAAGTAAACCCACCTGTCAATAGAAAGATTATCAAACTCACAACCCTTTTTTTTTTTTCTTTTTTCTTTTTTTTTTTTTTTAAAAAAGTTATTTAAAGGGGGAGACTTCCATATTGGAGCAATCCTGACAACAAGTACTCCCAGGCTGCCTGTGCTATTATTGCTGATAAGGACTTTTCACCTCTCAGCCAAATTCATTTCTCCTCACTTTATCCTGAAGTGACAAAGTCTTGTGCTCATGTCGCCACTGGTAACTTTTGGGAATTAACTGCTCTCAAAAGTTAGTTCTACTTTTTACAACAAAAAAACAACAAGATGAACTGTCATGAAGCAAAGCCTTCATTTAAATACAACTACCTTTGGAAATAAGTTATGAAGAAACAGGTGCAAAGTAAATGGCTTTACAATTCATGTTAAACCTACTATAGTTTAAAAGTTCTCCCATAAGAAATTCCCCCTTTAAACACAGCAAGGTATAAGCCAAGAACTGTGCCCCTCTAAAACAGAGTGCAAACTGCAGCTTAAAAGACTACAATCTATTAAGAAGACTACCTAGGCTAACTGGCCAGGTTTTAATACTTTCTTTCATCTATCACCAGCATCTAGGAACATTTACCATGAAATATCACTTGCTTATTGACTGAGAGTACAGGCAAATGCTTCGGCGATGAAAAAAGAAACAACTGAAAACATCTTGCAAGTGTGCTCAGTTGCATACACCCTCTTCTCAAATAAAAAGTCAGAAGCCTGATGGAAAGCACTGTAATAGCACGTCAAGCTATGGACAATAATGATCGCAAGTAATCGCTGCAGGAGACTAAGCCCTAACCACAATTTGTGCAACTATCTGCTTTCTTTCTGAACTATTTCTGTGGAATTCCATTTTTAAATAATTAAAAAATAATAATTTCTCAGAACACTGCAAGTGAGATCTCTGAAAGGCTGGCTAGGACGCGCACAGCGCTGCTTGACCTGCTCGGCTGTGCGACAACCTGGAGACATGAGGACAAACCGCACGACTCCCGCGGAGCTGCCTGGGCGCGCCGCGAGCACGCGGCAACGTTCGTGGAGAAGCAGCTCCAGTCCCTTTCCCAACCGTCTACCTCTAATGCCAGCAAGTCTCCTCAATGCCACAGGTTTTTTGGTCCAAGTGTCATTTATATTCCATGAAATAATTAAAAAAAAATACCCCCCGCCCCATTTTAATGAGTTCCTAACAACTCGTCCAAATCATTCATCCACTCCTCTGAAGTCCTGTTTTTGAGCAAAGAGTCTATCAGATCTGTGTCACCAGTTAAGTTCTGAAGTCCATTATTGCTCGACTGGCTGCTGTAGGCAAAAGGCAGCTCTTGGCTGGTTGTCCTCACCGGGTACCCTTGGCTACAGTGCAGATTACCCCTGTTGGGCAGTTGCTGATTTGGATTCTGGTTGAAAGCAGCCAGATCTGGAACAGTCTGGTTCATGCCGGGCAAGACTTGCTGCGAGGGCACCTGCTGCTGCGCAGGTGGGTTTGTCCTCTGCTGCGCGCCTAAAGACGACGACAACATCTGCCCAGAGACAGCAGCGTTCATGGAGGTCATGGGTCTGCTGGTGCTTAGGCTTACCTGAGGCATTCCTTGAGCAAACTGCTGGTTGGCCAACTTTAGATGAGTTTGTTGCATGTGGAAAGAGGAGCTGGCAGTAAATGGTCCTAAGCCACCATTTCCTTGCGTCTGGCTGTTAATATTAGGGATACCTTGGTGTTGCCAGGATGGATTTTGAGCCCCCATAGCAGCTGGTACTCTCGCCATCTGCGGCTTAGATAAAGTCGGGTTCAGTGCCCCTTTATTGTGCTGCTGAGAAATACTCGAGTTCGCTAAGGTGTTCTGCGCGTAGGCGGCAGGCACGGCAGCGCCCTGGCCCAAGGTGCCCTGTCGCTGCAGGGGCGGCTGCCCGTTGGCGCTCTGCTGCGGAACCATCTGCGGCAGCCCCGGCGCCAGGTTGTAGAGGCCCCCGCGCTGCATGTTCTGCAGGCTGCTGTACTGGGTGACAGCCCGCTCCTGCGGGCCGGAGCCCGACGGCAGCGGCGCCACGGAGCTGTGCCCGCCTCCCATCGGCATCATGTTCTGCGTCTGAGGAAACATCCGCGGGCTGCTCGAGTTGGACTGTCCTAAATTACTTACCCCAGGCATGGCTGAAGATGACCCTGAAACACAAAGAAATGTTCTGTATATTAACTGTTTCGGTTCAGCTAGAGCCAGGCGAGGCCCATTGACCCTCTACTCCAGCAAGGAGGTGCAGCCGCCTTTAAATAAACACATTTCTGGAACTGACATCAGCACAAAGTGTCACCTGCTGCAACAGTTAGCAGCTGAGTTGATCAGCTACAACATCCTAAAAAATTTCAATGTCACTTCTTGGAGTTATTCTGAAAAATTATTCAGCATTATTCTGAAAAAACAAACAAGTCTGAAGGTAGGACTCCACCACTTCTTCGTGTACAGAAGTGCACACACACACATATACTTCAAAGTACATGCCCAATGCAACTGGCTCTTAAAAACACCTGAGTGCACAATACTGTCAGTTATTCTGTGCACATACACCGTATCACACATTGTACCACTGTGGTATTTCCAGTCCTACATTTTCCTAATTCCAGAAAGTTCTTCTGCTTTGTGTAACTTTCAGCATTTTTTTTCAAGTACCTTTGGCTTTTCCATGATGAAACATTCACTATGATGATTTGCAAAGACTGATAATCACAAAGGGTGATTTGCAAAAATAAATCAGCTCAGCAAAGCAAAGAGACACCAAAAGACCTTTGCCCTTGTCAACCCTGAGTAAAAAACGTTCTTGCTGCAGAACAGAGAGCCCCTATACTAAAAGAAACCAATGGGAGACAAGGGAAGGGCACAGAAAAGCCTGTCACATTCAGATATTCATTATGGCAACCTGCATTTTAATAGACTTGCCCCTGTATTTTTGGGAAAAAAAAATAAAAAAAAAAGGATGCTACTTATCACAGTTATCACTGTGATAGCTTCTGGGTATCCTGTTAGGTAAGGAGCTTTTTTTTTTTTTTCCCTCCAAACTGCTCTCTAATTCTTCCACATTCGTGATACTATTTTAGCTTAACGGTAACAACATCTTTTATTTATCAATATTAGTATAATGAATACATAGTAAATTTCTTCTACAAAACACCCACACAGGATACCAATATGTGATGAACAGAATTAAGAGCCTGCATTCCCCTCTAAAGATAGCAGAAGTAAAAGCATTAAGGGTTTCAATTTCATCCTGGTAAGTGAAGGCAATAATAAATCATGTGTCTTTTGTTAATGAGGGTCTGCAGCAAATACAAGCAGAAGTGATGTTAGACAAAAAAAAAGACAAAATCCTAACATCACACAAATGCAAGAAAGTTAGAGAGAATTTACAGTCTGCAAAATGAAGGGGTGATACAAAAAGACCTTTAGAAAAAAAAGATACTTAAGAATTATTCCCAGTTCCAAAGCAAAATTAAGGAATCAGCAATATAAGTCGACCTAAACAAGGCAGCAGGGACAAAGGGGCTATTTTCAATTGAATCGCAGTGTGGTTCAAAACATTATGGCATATTGACACAGCATTTAATTAATTAAAAGCCATCCAATTTGGGACCTTTGAAGGCACTGTGCTTTTAGACCTTAAATTTCTGTTGGCCACTAATTTCACTGCCAGGTGCTCACCTGTGAACTGCCCAACCTGCTGCTGATAAGGATTCTGTGGCTGATCCTGGTACTGGGGAGGTGGCCGAGTCAGGTGCCGCTGCAGCTGCTGCTCTTGCTGGTGCCGCTGTTTCTCCTAGGAGAGGAGAGGCAAATACCAGAGAATTAGCAAACAAGTGAAGCCATTTTTTCTCCAAGAGCATCTCTCTTGGATAAGGATCAAGAGGTGTGCATACTTTTACGAGGAGCTGGTTTCGGCAGCATTAAAAAGTTTTTCTTCCCCACCTCCCAAAGCTCAAACAGTCAATTTAGTCCAATAAAGAACAAAACTAGGAACTAGGAGAAAACAGCATACATTACAGAAGCTATTGGAATGCACATCCGAGTCCTTCAAAACACTGGAAATACCTGGAATATTAGCCTTTTAATCAGTAATACACTCTGTGGATTTTCAGAAATCCTTTAAAGACACTAACTGGCACAAAGCAAGGGAGAAAAAGTGAGTATGTATAGCAAAATTCATGCACATTTTTTGCTCCTTGTCCCCATATCATATTAATAAGATACATAAAGGCATTATAAAGTATAAAGAAGTTTTAAATCTTTGGTGAGAGGGAGATGGTGCACATGTGTGAGAGTGCATGAGACTGCACCACCAAGATCTCAATGTGCTGTTAAACAGACAAAATGCTGTTTTTACAACATAAAGGGCAGCCTTTCTGGCTTTTATTCCAGAGATGAGATTTGATCAGACTAGATTTTGGGGAAACTACGAAGTGATGCAACAGTCAACTGCCTATTTACCTAAAACATTGCACAGAGGGCATAGAAGGGGACAGAAATTCCCTTCCAAGAATACTGGGATGAACAAGCAAGCATCAAGCCATTAAAAAAGGACTAGCACAGTGAAGCCAGTAGGTAGATACAGGTCCCTACTGTGCTTTTACAATGTCTACAACTAGGAAGTTGTTGAGACACGCAGAGGAATGAAGAGCACAGGCTCCTTCACAGCAGGGACCTGAAAACCAGTCAAACCTGAAAGGGGTTGACCACAGAAGCCGGGGAGAGATGCCACAAGATGTGCAAGAAAGCACGAACTGGGGATGTCGGCCTCAGCAACACGAAAAGGATGCACAACAGCAAACACAACACAACTCTAAGGCAAAAAGCTTTAGAGGGGCAGGGAAAGGCACTGAAGATAGTGGAAACCACAGTTCTCTTGCAAAACAGAGACTAAATGTTTTGGAAGCCTTTTTGCAGAACTACTTCCACTATCCTAAGTATATGTAGAACATCAGATGAGAACACCAGGACATTCTAGTCAGTGCAAGACAAAGAATGAAACTAAGGCAGTATCCAAGTCTGCTCAGCTCTAAATTAGGAAAAGTACTCAATCTAGCCTTAGAATTCAAGTATCACACATGGTCAAAAAAGAGATGAGCCAGGACTTGTCCTAACTACAGTCCCACAATGCTGCAGACTCTTCTTATTCAATATTTCACATATATTTACAATCTGGAGAGTTTCATTTCCTCTTTTCTTAAATAAAGCTTCTAAAATACCACTGTCTTAGTAAAAGCTACTTGTTTTTTTTTTTTTTCACCTAGGATTCTCTCCCAACAATTATTATTTGACCTTCTTTCTCCAGCTCCATTTTCTACACTATGATTGTAGGTAAATCCTACCTACCGGCACAACTCACAACTTTAAAAGCTTCTGACAGTGCTTTAAACTAAAGAAATGACATATTCCCAATCGTTATTATTTGCAGGAGTCCAGAGCATTTCAGTGTACTTTTTTATTGTTATTCTTGGGCATATGTACAGTTCATCGTCTGCTGCTCCAAATCAATGGCTCTTTTCTTTATCATCCCCAAAGACAACACTTCCCAGCAGTGCAGATCACTAATTCCCCCCAACACACAAAAATTAGCAGGTTCTCCCTGGCTCTCACGTCTTTCAATATTAATCTCCCACTTCCTCTATATCAGACACTGGTAATTTCTTTGTACATACAGTAGCTAGAACAGGCCTGTATGTGTTCTTCCTTCTCAAGGATGCACGAAAGCACGGATAATGGGAATTAAAGCCCTCTAGGCTGATTTCCAACTAAAAGACTTGCAAAAGGTTTAAAGCTTAGAAAGGTTCACACAGGAAGCTGTTTCCAAGAGACACAGAAGGACCTTTCTGCACAGTCTAAAGGGTAGCAGAGTTAATTAGCTGTTTAATCGATTTCCTCAGGAAAAAAAAAAATAAGAGACATTTTAAAATTTGAAACCTAACTGCTGCAGCACTTACATAGGAGAAAGCAGACAATATGTTCAGCTTAGAAGCCATCTATACTAATTGCTTCCATTTCCAGAGCTCTGCAAGCTTATCAGCAGCCTCCCAGCCTTGTCTTTTGTTTTGCTGATCTCCTTTGCCTGTCTTCCTCCACAAAGAATCACACCATCCCTGGCATGATACCTCCTCTCCTTGTAGTTATCATCTGGCACTTTCAAACAAGTAAATTCCACCCATTTTATACTCTTCATTCCATTCTTGCAATAGCAGAAAAACTAAGTCTCAGTATTTAAGCATATTTGAGATACCCATATAAGCATACTGAACAGCAATTACTTTTATTATATCAAAAAGCCTGATAATTTACAAACCTTGTTTACAAGGTGATAACCATCCTGCAAGATTTCAAGTGCTGTTTCAGTCCCCCAGAGCAAATCAGCAGAAAGACCAAGGACTGATTCTTACCTGCTCAGCGAGAAGGTGTTGCTGCCTCTGTCCCATCAGGAACTGCTGCTTCTGCTGCTCCATGAGCAAGTGCTTCTGTTGCTGCTCCCTTTGCTTCTGCTGGTCCATGAGCAGTTGGTGTTGCTTCATCACTGCTGCTTGCTGCTGGTTGCTGAGATAGGGTGTGCTGCTGTGGTTACCTGCCATGGACACTGTAGGAGCCTGGGCACCAACGCCGGGACCCGGGACAGAAACAGGGACACGAGGAACATTAGGAGAAGAGGTTTGATCCTGCAGGATACAAAAAGCGACACAAGTTACAGAAGGGGAGTTCAATTATTGCTTTTTGTGAATTCACACAGCTATTTAATAAAAATTGGAATGGCTTTCTATCATCTTTATACAATAACTACTCTATGAAGCTTCTGAGGGAAAACAAAGTGCCATACAATTTTCAATTCAGTTAATCAAAGACACCCAGAGCTCCATTTCTCAACTGCCAGACATGAAGGTGAGAGACTGAAGTTAGTGTCACATGCTCCAAAACATCCAGCAAGAGAGGTGTTAACTGCAATCTCACCATATTCCCAAATTATGAATCAAGCAGATGCACACAGCTTTGCATGTTTCTATTCAGCCCA
>JAVCKT010026919.1:9351-30665 GCA_032273925.1 Rhynchotus rufescens | reverse complement strand
AAGGAAGGAAGGAAGGAAGGAAGGAAGGAAGGAAGCCCAGGTGGGGGGCTCGCCACACACCAACAGCAAGTGGCCCATTGTCCATCGGGCAGCAGCATGCAAGCCAAAAGCGGTGCCACCGCCGCGCGCCCTTTCACTCTCATTCTGAAAATTTGGGGGAATTCAGCCCTCCTCGAAATAGCAACGGCAGAGCTGCCGGTCCCCACGCCGCGGCGCGTGGAAATGCTCCAGCGATTTAACTTGATGAAATAATAACCCCGTTAATTCTTGCAGAGCATTTAGTAGACATAAAAACGGCATTATCTACTATTTACAATTTGCTACACACAAGCAGGATCTGGCTCTGTATAAAAATAACAAGCTCGCTGTAACCCTCCGCTCCCTAACCATACTGCTGATTTCTTTGACACATGGAGAAGTGAGAATAATTACATTTTACTGAGTGCGTCTCATTACACTGATTTAAGTAAGATTTCCAAAGCTGCAAAAATATGCCTTTCAATTTCATTTGTTTCTAGCAATTCACTCCGAAGATGGTTAGTAAAACCTTCAGAAATCATCATCAACATGGACAAAAATTGTACCCTTCGCATGCGGACATTTGACAGAAGGATAATAGGGTCTAGAAACACCACAGTCAGATGTTTCTTTTCTATTTAATGTTTCCTTCTGTGCCAAACATAATATAACAGACAAGTGTTAAAGAGACATGCAGGGGGGAGCCTGAATAGAGAGCTTTAAAAGAAGTCCTTAATAGAGAAGCAGTATGCTTAGCCTTCCACAACATTCAATGGCAATTTATTTGCAGCCATTTTCTCCCCTAACCTTTCACACTGGAACAGGTAAGATAGAGCACAAGACAATTTGTCAACTGCCAGATATGAACAAAAGAAGCCATTTTTAATAAGCTTCTGCAGCCCCTTGTATTTGTTTGCTAATAACTTTTTTGGAAGCCTATCAAAGGGAAGAGAAGAAAAAAGTCAAGCTGGGAAGCAAAAGAACCACAGCTAAAGAATTTAACAGACAAACTTGTGTTATCATCTGCAGCGTAATAATGCTTACATCCCCCACTTGGAACAAACACTTGGAATTAGAAAGATGTTTCCTTAGAAATGTGTATATATATATATATATATATGGCAATTACAAAAATGCTGGCTAGATGTTACTTTTTTTTCCAAGAATTTGCCATCCTTTATCTCATCGCCCTCCGTAGCTGCTCCCCAGCACACCCTGGCAGCATCACACAGCCCAGGTACCATGCACAGGTACTGCTAGATGCCTGTGCCAAGAAGGTTTCTGCGAGGTGCAGTTGGCAGCATTGGACCAAACGCTCCCAGGAGCCCTCGGTCGTGTTTCCGAGGGAAGCTCCTTCTGAAGCCGAAGACAGGGCCGAGAACCCGCGCCAAAATCCCAGCAACGCGGGATGAAAAATCTGATGAAGTGTTAAGCAAATTCATTAATGTTATTAAAACACAGAAAATTCCCTTGGAAAATTTCACACAGGTTTTCCCGTCTCATCGCACATTAGTCACAGCCTGAGAGACGCACGAGGAGCAAATGGAGAGAAATAAAGCTCTTCTCAAGTCAACTTGGACCAAGTCCTAGTCTCACTGAAAAAAAGAGCCAGGCTTGTGGGCTTTGGTGAGAACAGGGCTGGGTCCTTTGAACTGCGCTGTTGTGGCATCTGCAAGAGGGGCACGAGCTCCTGGGGAGGCAAGAGGGATGCGCCAGGGAACAGGAGGAGCTGCTGGTCGGACGACAGCCCCCCGGCTTAATGTGATGGGACATCGGAATTCAGCCAAGTCCTGAGCGGCCACGCGCCTGCACCGCTTACACCCTACCCCCAAATCAGCTTTTGCCTTCCGGGCCTTTGCAGCGGAGCCTGCTACCTAGTGAGAAAGACTTTGTTCTTCAAGACTTGGTTGCCCTGCGATGGGAACAGAGAGCCCAGCCCCACACGACTCCTGAGAACCAGCACAGGATTTCTCTTCCCCTTGTGCAGGAGCAGGAAGCAATTCCTGGAGAAGCAGAGGAGCTGCATTACCTGAATTATCTGAAAAGGCCTCAGGTGGAGGCAGGGTGAGAAAGGATTTCAGGACGAGTTATGCCTATGAGCCGAGAGGAAGAAGCAAGCATCCTCCCACTCCTTTCTCTAGGCAGACTCTTTCCAAGGTTTCAGCGAGAGCACAAGGCTCCAGCAACTGTGCCAAGGAAAGACCAGGCCAAGCACTGCCAAGCCTCCAAACCCACGGGGCTGCTCACGCTCTGCTCCTGCCATGGCTTGGTCCCACCACCCGCTCCAACAACCTCAGCCTCCCATCTACCCCTCTGAAGTGTGTTCTAATAGGAGATAGCACTGTCTCTTTCAAAGCACCTAATGGAGACTAATTAGTCCGCAGGGCTTTCCTATAAGGCAAGCAGAGAGATAAGTATTATTTCCCCTGTTTTGCATCTGAAATAACCTGGTAGATGTTCCCACTTGCTTGAGGCCACCAGATAAGTCTGGCCCAATTGAGCCTGGCCCAGTGCAGTGGATCCTGGCTCCCAGACCTGCGCTCAGACCTTGGTGCAGTCCCTCTTGCATGAACCTAACTGCAACATCCTCATTGAAAACGTAGAATGAGAGGGGAAGAAAGATCAAGGAGGAGTGATAACGCTGTAAAAATAATAAAAACAAACAAACAAACACCTCTGGGAAAGGAGCTTCCCGAAGAAGGGCAAAACAGCACCTTTCATCTACTGAATGCCAGACACCAAGCCTAGGACAAGGGCCACACTCAGAAACAAAACTGTAAGAGGTTTTGCTCTATATTTGGTTCAAGCAGACACAGCCGTTTACTGTGATTTGCAACCACCATTACTGTCAATGAAAGTTTTAGATTCTTAATTTTTAGGCCAGCCATGAGTGCTGGAGGACATGTAAGAGCAGCAAATACTGTGGTCCTAGACAAATAGAATATGTACACTTAATATATACATATAGACTTATGTGCACACCCTCACAAAATTACACAGAGGTCCTACTCCACACCAAAGATCTTTGGGACCTTCAATAGCACGGACACATTGCAGACGGATTTCGCATCTCCTTGGGGGAAGAACAGCAAAAGGTTTTGGCCACTATCCATGAGCAGGGAGGACGCGTGCGGCTCCGGGTGCTAAGCGACTCCTGAAGCAGGAGCACATTAGCTCCCACTGCTCCTCCTCTCCACCAGCAGCGAGCGAGCTGGGGACACCGTGCCCTCCGTTTTTAAGGAGTCAAACACAATCCCTGTGTTTTGCTGCCCAACACTCACCAGACACGCCTGCCGGGATCGCAGGCATCAGGCGGTTCAGCCAAGTGAGTCGGGGTCCTCCAAACAAGTGAACATGGTGTGTCTGTCCCCCAGACCACGCACCCATCACCTGCACCCCGAAAATCCCAGTTTTTGCTTCCACAGTACTCAAGAACCAATCTGCAGTAACTATAGGCTACGCAAACCATTATTAATTTATCAGTGGAAAAACCATCACTGACGCAGTGCACTATCAATCTCCAGCGGTGATGCGGCAGCCCAAGCTTGATAAACGGCACGCAGCGCCATGCAGCTGCTTTGCATTTGGAATCCTTTATTTATAGAACATGGCAAATTAATAACTCAAAAATGTTGTTTCAGGCAAAGTAATGGACACACAATAAAACTATTCATTTCCTAAAAGGTCACTCTAGGAGAAGCATACATTGTTTCGCAGCCTCCCAACAATGCCATTGTTCCAAGGAAAAGTGAAAACGGATAATAAGCAGTTAGCGCATGGATCTGCATCGGAGACCCCGGGCTAATTTAAAGTGCAATCTTAAGGCAATCAATCATACTCTAAAATTACTTCATTTTCCAAACTGTTTACACTTTTTAAGTTACAAATCCACTTTCTGCTATTTCAACTCACGATTTACAGCTCCGGAGTTGGGCTGCCTTGGCGGGCTGCCAAGCGCTAGTCATGAGGGAGCTAATGATCTGAGCAGATCAGTGTTTTATAATGGAGAAAAGCGCATGCAGATTTCCAGTATGTCTGCAAGTAATCACTGCAGGCTGACTAGCAAGGAGGCCGCCGCAAATTTATTTTAGGAGAAACCTCTTAAAGCTGCACTTTTTTATCCAGTCCCCCCCCACCCCAAAAAAAGGGAAAAAAAAAAAACAAAAGAAGAAAGAAAGAAGAAAGAAAGAAGGAAAAAAATCTCTAAAAGGCACTCTAAGATTACTTAAAATTATGCTAAATGAAACTGCTGCACAAACAATACGTTAAAGAATAGTACAATAGCTAATTTCCTTTAGTGTGTCTATCTCAACCAGATCACATCCTTATCGTGGCAAGCTGGAACATTAAACTCTCTAGTTCGTGGAATCAAAACACAAGAGTGCTTCATATTACATTATAGAAAAATGAGCCGTTCCCTACAAACAAGGTCAGATTTCTGGAATGCCAAAGGTCTACGTTCAAACAGAGTTGGGAGGAGGGGAGCCTCTGCCCATTTCGCTCTCTGAACAGCAGTGGGGAAAATGTACCAGCAATTTAAATTTGTTTTAATAGCCCAAAATGCTAGAAAGAGAACAAAAAGACTCTTGGGAGATGATACTTAAATTAAGCATGATCTTTATTGTTCCATTACAGTGGCATAGCCAAATAATAACTCTGTCTTACTGTACAAATAATGGCGGATCCTCATTTTCCAGCAGAAACTAATATTCTCTCATACTCAAACTAATATTCTCTCATACTCTGCTTCCCGTTGGCCTGTCCAGGCAGCCCAGGTACCGGGCACTGCTTCCACACTGCCTTTGGAGCTGGGCTCAGAGAAAATGGGGATTTTCTCCTCTCCTTAAAGGCCATGCTAAGGAGGCATATTCTGACCCTAAAGTGGCCCTAAAAACAAAGCTATAAATATTCTTGTATTAGACTTCATGAAATCCAGCCCTGTAGGATGGATAGTCTCGTTATAACATTATTACATACCTAAACTCAATTGTATAACTGGAAAGGGCCAGAAACAATAAGCTGGTATTGCTCTGCTACAGTGTACTACAGCCCTGAAATACCTGTAATCATCAGTCAACATAATTATTTGAAGCACTGTATGAAGCAGAACAGGAAAAGAAATATTAAAATGCACCAGTGGGTAGAGACTCTCACTGGCCTTTCTAGAGAGGGAAACTTTCTTTAGCAGCTGAGTCTCGCAGCACTGCGAGGGGACGGGTGCCCGCAGGGTGCCCTGCCGGGCAGCAAGGGGCCGCGGAGCATTTGGGCAGAAATGCCATCTTTGCTGTCGTGTTTCTTGAAGAGGCAGAAGCAGCACCTGGGCTTGGGCACCTTCACCCCTCCCCTTACCTGTGGTCATGCAACCCTCTCCAAACCTCATCTCCCCCTGCCTCCTGGCCATGCGGCTCTGGAGGCACTGGGCTAAAGCATGACTGAAGTTAATAGTAAAACATATATTCCTCCTACAACTTCCTTCAAAATTCACAGAGAGAGAGATCTCCTGGAACTTGCTCATTCTAGTTTCATTACTGCTATGTTTTTTAAGTAACTCTTTTTCTCCCTCCTCTTTCTTTTAATCTTTCTAGGTCTCAAACAATGTTTTTCGTGACTTTTGATACCTATGTGAGGAATATTAAGTCTTTCACAAAGATATCCTGAGAGCCAAGTGCTTTATGGCTGTCAGCACTCAGCAACGTATAGAGTTTTGTGTGTATGTATAGATATATTCACATATATGCACACCCAGCTTCATATAAATAACACAAACATACATACAAGATAAACATGTAATATAAAAGTTGCCCCTTTTGTTTCATGACGAATTTTCTCACACTGTGACATCATAATTTGGAGAAATAGCTGGACGTAGGTGAGACTTGAATTTCCTTGGTCAAAAAATAAGAGGAAGGAAATCCCCTGCTCTTTAAAGGCCTGTCGAAGAAGCTACAAAGGGTGAACAAGTTCATGTGGTGGAGGAAGGTTGGTCAACCCATGAGCAAAGTGAAGATTTCCAAGACAGAAAAAAATAAATAAAAAGGGAGATACAGCCAAGTGCTGTGAACAGTTCTGGAGAACAGCAAAGTGTTTGTGGTAATCAGAGCCGGTGTCACTGAGGGGCCATTAAACGGCCCAAACACTCATTCCCAGTGGTCTGAGTCACCCAGGAGAGCTGGCTCCCAAGCAAGCAGGTTGCTGGAGCCCAAGATCCAGTTCCAGTTTTCTTCATTCCAACTTGGACTAACTGTACAATGACACCACAGGACGGCACAATCCAACAAACAGAACTGAAGAAGGGAAGGAAAACAATTTTTTCCCGCTTACAAGCCAGGTTCAGTGTTTTTGCCTACTAAAGTAACCGAAGATGTTTCTCTCAGAAAACAAAGCCAGGAGGCCGTGTGCCAGAGGCAGCCGGCAGATAAATCCCGGCTCCCAAGAGCAGCTGTTCCGGTTACGGGGGGCCTTGCTGGACATAGCCTTGCAGCGAGTGCTCCCCGTGAATCTTCCCAACTGCTTTGCGTGAAACAAGGAAGGAAAAGGGAGCACCCTGGAAGACCTGTGCCGGGCTTGGGAAAACTTCACGTCCGAAGCTGCTCGTTGAAGGCTGCGGTTGCCCCGGCGTGGAGGCGCAGCCCTCGCAGAGCCCGCGCGCGCAGCGCCCCATGGCAGCTCCGCGAGCGCGCGGCGCTGCACACAAGCGCTAGCCCAGTTGGTAAACAAGACCGAAACACAGGTTTCATTTCTGGTCCCTTTCAAACTGGAAGACCTAACAGTTTCCTGTTCCAACATACAAAATAGTATTGCCTCGATAAACCTCCTCCAGCCTCCTTGCCAGCAGTTTCCATTTAATTAAACTGACAGCAACACAGGGCCCTTGCTAATGTGATCCAGACCAGTTTTCCTTCAATGTAAATTCTCAGGCATGAAATTACATCTGAAACAGACACAATAATCCCTCTATATCTTAGTCATAAGTTTAATCTATACTAAAATAACATTTTCTTTGTCTGTACTGCAGTCTGTTTTAGAATTCAATGATCTTTTCTTCTTTCCCCAGTTGAAGTTCAGGGAATTATTCAACTTCCATTCACCTTACAGTCAATTCACAATTTTCTTCTTGCCTGTAATTTATACACTCATTGTTGGTTTCTAGGTCACGGGTAGCAAAATGATCTTGCATGTGAAAAAACAGATTCAGGACCTACTTCAAACTTTCACTTTGTGGGACCGAAAGGGGTTAGCTGCTTTCTAAAGCCGCTTCCCAGCCGCTCAAAGTGCTCGCGTTTGCTAAGCTCAGTCTTGCCTGCAGCGCTCCAGGCCTGCTTGCTGCGAAGACCCAACCTGCTGGGATTTGTATGCACCTCTGTCCTTCAGGAAAACAAGTGGTGGTGGCGGCGGAGGGGTGTTCAACAGTCCACAACGTCTTGCTCAAATTGGACCATTCTTGCCACTACTTGACTGCTGCGTGTCCTACAATTCCCAGGAAGAACACAAAGGGAAAAGAAGTTCCTTGGCCCGTCATAAGCAACCACAGGGTTCACCATGGTCTCCCCCAAGAACTTCAGGGCACATCGATGCCATGTGCGCATGCAGCTCAGTCCCCAAGTGCGGCCGAGTGCGCTGCTCCTGCCTGTGCGCGGCTCTCGCTTGGCGTGCACTGCAAAGGCAGCGGGTCAGCACACGGCGCCCACACCTCCAGTTCGGAGCCTGGGAAAGAAAGTCTCTGCCCTGCAAGGTCTGTGAAAGTCACCATCTCTAAGGGAAGGGCAAAGCTTCCTACTGAAGTCAGCGTGGGCACTGTGGGGACCCCACTGGGCCTGGTACCTCCTAGGGAGAAGTTTTATCTCTGTTACAGCCAAAATGCTCTCCCAGACCTGCTACTGGACTGAGCGGCCACATCCAGCACCCATGTTGGAGAGAAGCTGCTGCTCGTCGCTGCTCTGCAGGTTCCTCCTGCCGGACCAGTCCCTCACTTGGGCCCTGCCATGGCAGGCCTCCATGCTCACTGGGAATCACACACCGCGCACACCCGCACCGGGACACTCACTGTGAAACACCCTGCCCAGCTGCACCGCAGCGCAGAGAGGAAACCCTGCTGCTGCGCACGGCTGCGCTCCTGACGAGGAGCCTGGCATTTTAAAGGAGAGCCTGACACCATCCTCAAGATTGATTTTTGGTTAAGTTTTAGCATCACTAGGTTTTCACAGAAAGCTACAGAGACGAGCTGGGATAGAGCTATCTCAAACTCTCTTCTGCTGGCCACAGTGACAGATGAGGTGGCACGAGAGAGACAGTTGCATGGGAGCTACACAAAAATGAATGTGAGGAAAGGCTGCTCCAAGAGGTCAGGATCTTCCGTATCCTCCCCAGACTTCCGTATCGGCCGCTGGGTTTGATGGCCACCATCCCCTGCTCCCCATCTCGGCCACTGTCGGCAAGGCGCTCGTCACAACGGGCTCCGGGCACGCAGGGCTCTGCGGCACTGCACCCGAGGACCCGTTTCGCTCTGCGGGAGCATGAATGAGTCCTTGTGCTCCTGCTGGGGACACTGTGCTTGTAAGAAGCCCAAGTGACAAAACCACTATAGAAACAAGAGAAAACTTGACCACAACGTATTTTCCAAGTTTCTGCCTGCCCAGCCAAACATTTGCAAAATCTTAGTTACATGCCCAGCTAAAAATTCCAGCTGCCCAAGAAACGCTGCATGATTTTAAGTGAGAAATTTGCCACGTGCCCGGCGAGGTATGAATGGCGCTCTTAGACAGACCCGCTCAAAGGCCTGCAGAGCCTGGACAACATAACTTCCAAGCGCTGCTGTCACAATCTCCCTCTTCAAATAAGAAAACACATTGCATTGTTTTCCTAAAAAGTAGCAAGTGAAGTGGTTAGTTAAGAAAAGCAGTCCTTCACGAAGCAGCCTGACAGCTCCGGGGAAAACAGAGCCTTTCACTTATGCAGCAGAAGACAGTGGTTCATCGTAGCCTGATCAAACTGCCAGCCTCCTGGCAGTTGCTGCCCTGCTTCACTGCAGTGCGCGAGGGCCCTTGTTCTAGAGACAACATGCACCAAGTGTTTGCCAGGTAAAACAGACACAAACCACTTGCCGCTGATCTAGTAACTGTCTACAAGGTGAGAAAGGCTTTAAAAACTGCCTCTTGTCCTTCCTGAGCTCTGAAAGAGGCAGTAAAGAGGTCCTGCTTTGTATAAACACCGTGCACAACTGGCCAGAAATAAGGCAATGACTTCACACATTAATTTATTTGCGGATACATCAAATCTTTGGAAAGTCGCTCAATGAGACAGGGAAGCTACCAGACACGTTTCTACTAGAGGGAGCGAAAAAATACTTCAGTGTTGTCGGAGCAAACGCACCAGGACCGCATTACCCTGCACGCAAACTCCTGCCCACGCTCCCGCCTTGGCTCCCACACACCTCGCCATCAAAAAAGCGGGCACAGAATTGGCCTCGTTTCCTGTGCGTTTCATACAGACCTAAACGTCCCCAAGTATGTTGTCAGGGAATATATTTTAAAGCTGGTCTGCTCACATCTGATCTCCTACCTTATGCTTTTAAGATATTAAATAGGCTTTACCCAATAAATCACGTTTTGTGATCACATGGTCTCCAAAATCACAGGCAGGCTGACCCGGGCCGTCTGCGTTTGCTGCATGCTGGCCCCCGACCCGCAGAGAAACAAGGGAGAAGCAGAGCACAGAGCCTGCCCTGCAGGAAAGGCTGAGGAGGAGAGGACTAATCCCCCAAGCGAACACCAAAACAAAGCACACCCACCCCTTGGAAAACTCCAGCGCAGCACCGATTGCTGTGGGCAGGCGGAGGCACCTGGGCGGGAAGGGGGTGGGAAGGTGCCCCCGGCTGCCCAGAAAGCCCCTGCTCCCCAGACACCGCGTGGGCACCTGTGGTGGGCCACAAGAGCGCGCAGGCAACACCCGAAACGCCTTCAAGAAACAGTGCGGGCCAGGCGCCAGCGCTGGAAGGAGCCGGCCCTTTGGAAGCGAGGCCTTTTTTAGCCAAACCGCCACGATTTTGTTGGAGTGACTCATGCGGACGGATTCTGGACAGAGGTTTAAAAACGGGATATTTTCTCTTCTGCTTTTAGGGTCAATTCTAGACATGTGAATGAGAAAGCAGCAATAGGAGTATTAGTCTGGACTTACATTCACTAACAGGCTCTAAAGGGGGATCTGCTAAATTTGCAGAGCTTAGCTGAAGTTTCAAATGTATCAATGTGAAAATACAATTCTTCCTAACTGGGAAGGGGGGGGGGGCTGGGCAGGGATCATAAAACTATAAAAAGATACTTTGTCCCCATGGACTGCGAGAAGCTAATCATTACCCACCCGTTTATAGAGCTTACCTGTTTATTACATTATTTTGATATCTTTCCTTCACAGGGGCCTCGTTCTTATTTCTACCATATGGATAACAAAAAAAAAGATTCAGTGCCTCGAGGCAAAATGTTTTTAAAGACAAAGCCATTTGCTGGATTAAAAACAAACTAACAGTCCGACAAAGAGCACATAAATTTGGAGTCGACTACTGTTGGGCAGCTGGAATGGCACGCATCTTCTGGACTTTTTTCTTATGGGTTTTGATGCATATGACGGTAATCTCTGTACCCAACAGCAAAATGGAAAAGCTAAATTTAAAACACACTTTCAGACCACTTTTTTTCCCCCCCCCCATTTTTTTTTTTTTTTAATATTCTTTTCCAGGGCAGGGGGGGAGGGCGAAGCTTTGCACCAGTGTTTTGAAGTACTGCAAGTTCTTCTGCCTTTTAACAAAAATATGTAAACAAGGTGTATGACTGTAGGGTAATGTTCCAGTCACAAAGCATTCGAGAGCTGGAGCAAAGCTATTTAAAGAATGGAGTATTCAGTTCCTGAGGCCAGATGCTAGTATAAATATGAAACTATGTTCGCACTGCAGATTAAATTATTTTTAGTTTCTGCATTTGAACTGCCAAAATTATTTGGTTGATATGTGTACATATATATATATCAACCAAATATATATATACATACATATATTCAGACACACACCATACCACAGAACTTAATGAGGCTCCATTTTCTGAGTTTCTGAGCAGAGGATTAAGAAGAGGAGTGGAAAAGGCCCTTTTCAGCTATTTTCTCTGTGCAGCGAAACTCGAAGCGTGTTCTGACACACACTGTCACTAGCCAGGGTCATTCCAGGAACAGAAAAATTAAAAATAAGACAGAGCTGAAATATTAGAGATTTTTGAAATAATTTTGACAGCACCTCATAATTCAGTTTTTATCCCACAAAGCTTTTAATCAGGGAATACTTGGTATGAATGAAAAGTGGAGTTTTTAAATAACTGAGGAGGAAAACATATGTTATAACTGCGTTACACATTGTCCATTGGGTATGCCATGAGAGCTCATACAGACACAGCTAAGAATATCAAGTTAAAGCCACCAGTAATTAGCTAAACAAACAAATAATCCATAATCCCATGACTCTGCAATAGCAATAACCCTCTGGATCCAAGAGAGAAAGACAATGGACCAAGGTAGGCACAGTCAAAGCAAACAGGGTTTCAGCAACGCGCTCGGTGGGATCCAGCACCGGTGCCCTGGGAGTCCCCTGCGAGGCTGAGCAGACCCCGCAGTCGCCACCGGCCACGTCGCTGCTGCCTTTTCTGGTTCTGGTTCTGGTTTGGGGTCGTGCTGCCTTTGCCTCATCAGCGGGCAAGGCTGGGAGGCCCAGGAGGCCCCTCGAGGGCTTGACACGTGCACAGCTCATGAGCCCTGCGAGAGAACGAGGGCACCAAGGAGAGAGGCCCCTCGAGGGCCTGACACGTGCACAGCTCATGAGCCCTGCGAGAGAACGAGGGCACCAAGAGACACCAAGCACCCTCCGAGCGGCGCAGCCCGGCGGGACAGCAGCGCAACCGCCGAGGGGCGACGCGGCACGCGCTGGAAGCGGGACGCGCTCGAGCACCTCGTCACATCCCTGCTCCTCAGGAACCGCTCTCATCAGGAGCGGATCTGGCACCGCGGTGGCGAAGCTCCTCCGGCAGGGAAGGCTGCCGCTCCCAGCCTTCCCCCGCTATTTAGAATACGCTTTTAAAATGCATTAGCCTGCACTTTAAGGAAGCCTGGGACCAGAACATCTGGGCTTCGGTTGTTTTGTTGCTCAGCAATAAGAAGGGAAAAAACGATGGAGCTGTGGATAAAGCAGTAGGGAACCCAGCGGCCACCTTGACACGCTACACCCATCCTTCCCACACCGGTTTCATTCCAAGAAGAACAGGGCACAAGGGAACCTGGAGAAGCACAAGAGGGAACCTTTCCTTTCTACTTTGTTTTAATTACATTTTGGATTTTGTGCTAGGATTCTTGGATTGCATAGCGCATGGGGATCTATTCCACCCAGGCCACACATGTCCATCTACTCCCAGCCCGAATGGGAATCACCAAAGTCCTGCAAGAGCAGAATTGCCCCCTAAAACCGCAGGAGCACAAACACGGCTGTAAATACATCCCAAGGTTCTTGTAACATTAGAAACCAGACTAGCATCTTTCTCATGGCCTATTATGATATCACCAAATCCCTTCTATGTATTTATAGCCTTGTAATTCACAATTATTCTGGGTCCATAAATGTTTTTGGCATCTGAATGTAGAACTGATACTATTATTTCACGTATTATGGTACTGTCCGCGAATGCTAAATTCATTCCAGCAGAGACTCCTGGAGTTCATTCATCAGATATTTTATGCTACTGTTCTTTTAATGATTCATTTATCCTTAGTAATATTTGTATTCTGAAGTGCAGCGTCTCCAGCCGACAGCACAATGCTCTGCTGAATTATCTTTTTCTTTCACAGCATAACAAAGTGGAGCACAGTCAAATTGAAGATGGCCTTTAGTACACTGTCAGAACAATACTGCTTACCAAGCATATCCAAACACATTTCTCAAACCACATGTAATGCTTTGGCTGCCAACATGCTCATAAAGTCATTAACCAGCATCTTAAAATGAGGATGTGATACATATATTTAAATGTTTAGGAAAATCAAATGCGTGCTCTTCTACAAGCCTATTTTGAATTTCAGCTCCTACATGTATCAATTATGCAGCAGTGTGCAGATGCAAAAATTCACCTGGATTTTTCAGAAGCAGCTGAAATATACTTCTGTTAAAATAACGCATATTATCTATCTCTAACAGAGGCGTCCTTACGGCGTTAAGGATTTGTCCTTCACAATGCGACACAGCAATGGAGCCCCAAGCTGAAGGCTTATGGCATTGAGGATTTATTTTACAAGCAAATTATTATTAGCAATAAAATTAAGGAGGAACTCACTTCACATGGTACAGATTTTACTCAATGAAGTAAATAAAGGTTATGCCACAATGCCTGCAGCACAAACCTATTCAGTCGGTTACAATTCATGCTGCTGTTATGTGTTTTAAATCTGCCCTTTCCCTGTCGCTTCCCCTAAACTGCACTGCAGTTTATACATCTACATGTTTTGCTCCCTTTTCCAAGTACCTGGAACCATGAGTAGTCTCATCCTGCAAGCAGCACCGAGCAAGCAAAGAGAACAAGCACCAGCCTCCAGGCAAGGGGGCAGCAAGAGCTGGACTGAAACGCTTGGAGGGGCAGCGGGCGGCCGGCCAGGCGCTCCAGGAGACAAGAGCTCTCCGGGAAGGGCAGCAACCAGCAAGCGAGCCCGGGAGCACCGCGGAAGGTGCAGGGGGCTGCCCAAGCTGGGTCAGCTCGTCTCCTTCCCCAGGCTGGGAGATCTGGCCGTGGCTTCTGTGGAGCCCGTGGGAGAGCCCGCACACCTCGGCACAGCAGCACCAGTCACAGCCTTAGCACCTCGTGAGCGGGAAGGAAGGCGCTTCGCCCGGATCAACACTGCGCTCGAGGTCAAGGCCAACACCAGACTCCAGGTTTGGAGCACGCTCACGACGCAGGAAAACATGCAGCTGGAGAAGGAGGAGGTGCTCCGGGCCCACCAGGCCATGGCGCGGTGCTCCAGCAGCACTCGGTTTATCAGTGCTCTGGGCTGGCTATGTGGAAGGGCACAACACGGGAAAAAGGCACCGACAAGACACAAGAACCCACCACAGCCTAGGGCAGCAGCAGGGCACGAGGAGGAGGACACGGAACAGCGCAAGTCCCAGAGGGGTCCCCAGGGAGTGGGGCGGGCAGTGGCACCCTCGGGCCCCGCAGCAGGACAGGCGACACGAGGCCCGGCCGCGCTGCACCGCCCGCACGCGTCTTCAGTTACTGCAACTGAACCTCGTGGTCAGTAAGAATTGAATGCAAGATCCAGCAGTGACTAGAAGGGAAAAAATCCTGGAGAGCAGACACATGTGGGTTATTACACTGCCTGGCAAGGTCAATCTCGGTGCTAAAAACAGACAAAAATAAAAAAAGCCGTCAAACATTTTTAAAGGCACACGGTCCCACAACAGCCACTTTTTACACTCCCTGCATTTTCTACCTGCTTTATTTTGCAATTATGCAGGCTACTCCCGCTCTAGTCAGAGGCTGCCACAAAACTCGTATTAATGGTACAACCCACTGCAGCTTCAGGGGCAAAAACCTCTGACTTCACCAGGCGCTAAAGTTTAACTCTTCCTCCTCTCCTACTCTGCAGCAGTGGCGGCTTCCCTCATGTTTCCTGAATCACAATTGCAAATGGCTTCGCTCCACGCTGGCGACAAAGTGCCCTGTCATGCCAATGCATAATTGAAAGGGCTGACGCAGTGACAGCGCTGTCAGCGCGCAGCGAGGCCAGGGCAGCCCGCGCCTGCCGCAGCGCCGCCGCCGTCCCCACCCAGGGGCTAGGGGTTTACGTCTCCCGTTTCTCAGTGCACCACCTGCATTTCAAAGGACAGCACGGCCCTCTTCTCCATCCCCAAAATGTCACCACTCCCATGCACCCGGCTAGAGTATCACCCAGCAAGAGCATCACCTTGCAGCCCTGGAGCCAACAAGCCTACGAGTATTTGTTATCTCACACCCAGTGGCCTGTAAGCACAAAGCAAACATTTGAAAAGCTTAATGAAGTTTAAATTAAGTTTAAAAGCAATAAAGGCTAGTGGAGAGGCTGCAGTAGGGCAGCCCAGCTGCGGAAGCGACGGCACCACCAAGCTTGGAGCCCCAGTTGGTCCCACTGCCTGTGTGAGAGCTCCTGAGCTACCTGCCACCCTGAGCACGGTCCGCGCTGCAGGAACGGGGCAGCTGAACCAGAGGAAGATGCAAGGGCAGAAGAACCTTCAGGCTTGTGGCGTCTCTGGGCAGCAAGCCTGGGTCCCTTCCAAAAGCACAGCATTGCCCAGCACATGCTGGGAGCTGTACACAGCCAGGAGGACACCAGGTGACACAGCTCTTTCCCAGAGAGGGCACCTGCTCCAACCGGGCTCTGTGCATCACCTCGGACAAATCCCGCAACAAAAGAGCTGTATTAATTCAGATGGCTAAACCTGAGCCAGAGAGGTTGCTTCAACCCATAGGAATAAAACAACATGGTGTGCACAGGGGCACAGAGTGTGGGAAATGGGATAACGGACACCTATGGAAGCTCTACCAAGACAAAAACAGCATTCAGCTCAGGTAATGGGCAGGAAGCAGCCAAAGAGAGAAAAGGGGCTCAAAGATTCAGCCACGCACAACAGACACCAAGGAAGCACAGAAGTCCTCATCACGAGTGGGGCCAGAGATGATTAGTTTTGGCAGTATTATACTTTGAGTACATTGTAATCTGATAATCTGCATGGGGAGAAGAGAGGGCTGGCGCCGTGCTGCCGAGAGGAACCATCCTGGCGGGGCTCAGGCTGCCCAGGAAGCTCCACCAAAGAGCTCACAAGGAAGGATCAGGAAAAGCTGCTAGGAAGCCTCCTCAGGGCTGGCAAAATCCCCACTTAGGAGTAGTAACGGATTCCCCGGATTTTGGCAAGAAGGAGGATCTTCACTCCATGACCAGCACGGCCAGGGGCTCGCGACCTGCACAGACCCAGGCCAGGCCTAGCGAGCGCCTGGCCCCGCAATTCCCCTCCATCTCTTCTCTCAATTTCAGCTCTGACTCCTCTATCTTTTATTTCTTTTTCTAAAGACACATTTAGAGATGAAACCATTCATAACTGCCTATCCACAGACAGTTTGTGGCAGCATAATTGACAATGAGTCTGCTGCAAAAATGAAAATGCTGTTTTAATAACCTTGGCCTAAAATACATTCTGTTGTATGCCTCAAAGGGTTTCAATAAAAAGTCAACCTGTAGAGACATATTTTCTTGGCTTAAACAACAATCCAAAGCATATAAATGTAGTCCAACTATAATGACATATTTATAGGCCAATAAAGCTTACACTGCAGCTTTCATACTTCACTTAAAGGAAGTCTGTAAGAAGCAGTGTTATATAAAATAATTTGAATTTTTTTTTCGAACTATAGCCCAAGGAATACAAATATGCAACTTTGCCATATTTAACTAATAGTGTTTACATTGCTTAGTTGCTAAAAATTTGTAAAATGAACTAATTCCTCATTTGGTGACTTCCAATTGGTTTACCAAATATGGGTATATACAAGTCATTTATTACAAAGAAAAATCCCCTAAATAATTCTAAAGACAAAAATAAATAACTAGCGGCCTTAGTAGTGAATGATTTAATCAGACCAATTCTTCTGGAAAAACAGGTTCTCATGTTCATTATGAATAATACATTCCTGAACTCTATTTTTATATGCTGCATTGTTGTTATTCTTTATTTTTCTCAACATTTGAAAGAAATACTCAGAAAGCCATAAATAGTCTTAAGATATTAACTGCTTACATTCAATATTGACATATTTCTAGAAAGGGACAAAATGTATAACACAAATATCTCAAGAGGCAGAAAGAAATAATTTCTAAAAATCATTGCTCATGCTGAAATCCTGAAGCGAGAGAGAGAGAGAGAGAGAAAAAAAAAGGAAAAAAGCGTCATTGCTAGATCTTTTATTTAATAGAGTCCTAAGGAAAAGTTCTGCATAATTCACTAGTGATGAAAACAATGGGATTCTACAGAAATATCAGTTTCTGCAGAAAAGAAAGAAGAAGGAGAAAAGGAAGAAAAAAAAAAGGGTAAGGAAAAATAAAGAGAAAATAAAGAAAGGGAAAGAAAAGCTATGGAATGTAAATTAGGGTCAACTTGCAGCCGAGGCGGATGGTTTCCCTGGGCTGTGGCTTCTGCAGGCGGCACCTCATTTCTGGCCGGGGCGCGGGCGGCGCGGGGACACGGGCCGCGCTCGCGGCGCCGCTTGGCAGGCGCCCGTGGCTCGGGCGGCCCCGCGCCCGGCACGCGTGGGTTTGAGCACGCCCGTTCTCACGGCGCCGCATCCGCGGGCCTGTGTCAGCCACGCTTGCCTTTCATCCCGGCCATTCCTCCCTTTGCCACTCCCCGACAGGGTGAAACTGATTTTCGAAAGTTTTCCTCAGCTTTCTGGTAGGGACCTAATTTTCTATTACCTTCTACAGCGTAGTCCGAAGACATCTCTTACGAAAATCTCCAATTTTATTTGTTTTATGGGACTTTTCTGTCATGCAAAAATACCTTTTCATGGGACAAAAAGGGGGGGCAGGAGTTCACCTTGTTCATCTGGACTTTTTCAAGACCTGCTTCAGAAACCTCCCACCTCAGCAAGGGCTGAAGAGGGCACACGTGTCCTGACCAGCGTGGACGGAGACCTGCTCCCTTCAGACCCAGATCCATAGAAAAGGGGTCTCCTGTCCAGGCAACACAGCACCAGGGCAGCTCATCAGGCACGAACTGAGTCAAGGCGGCACCTTAAGATCCTCAAGGCAAAAATCTTAAAAATCTTGCCTTCAAAATCTGCAAGGCAAAACCCAGCTCATGGCACCGCGCTTTCACCCTGCTGCAGAGCTCCCCGCTGGTTAAACTCGTGGCGGTTTAACCAGCTGAGCTGTGCCACAGCACCCTGTTGCAGCACCCTGTCGCAGCACCGTGTTGCAGCGCCGCGTTGCAGCACCGCACCGCAACACCGCAGCGCCGCGTTGCAGCACCGCACCGCAACACCGCAGCACCGCGTTGCAGCACCCCACCACAGCACCGCACCGCAGCAAGCCACTGAAGCACCACGCTGCGTGTCACGGCCCTCGCCTACGGCTCAAGAGACGGCGAGGCCCTGCAAGTGGCACCAACTTTCACCAACCACCTTCCACAGGAGCAGTAAATCGTCTTCAACTGGATCCCAATGCTGAGGCAAATGCCACCGTTCACAAAGTGACCATCAAGGCACAACCAATCAGGGCTGCATCCATGAGCAACAAAAACCTCTTAGTTCTTACGACTTAGTTCCAGATACCAGAAGCAAAACATGCTCAACTTTTTGAGGTGTTTTAAGCAATGAGAAATCATCTTAGTATTAGATTTAAGGCATTTCTTTGATAGCTTTTTACAGGCTAGACCAGATGTCTGTAACAACATGATTAGTCTGCTCTAGGTCTTCTTGAACCCTTGGTTTCATCCCCACCAACCAGCCATGGTGAACAAATGGGCAATCAGAATCAAGCACTATTCAAAATACTCTTTATACTGAGGGGGAAAAAAAAAAAGCAAACAAAGAATGCCAGATTCACTGACTGAAAAAGAGCAACACCAGATTGTGGGTTATCGAAATTATAGCATATAGTTTAGATTCCATAAGTATTTCGGTATAACCCCTGTTTTCAAAGGCTTAACATGCAAGTATAAGCTTTATGCTTCAAAATAATTTTCTTTGGCTCCTATGGTAGATAATAGCAATTTCATAACTTACCACAAGAGTTTTTTTGTTTGTCAAAGACAAAAACAAGAAAACATTAATACACAAAAGTTCTGTCTGAAAAACATTAAGATTCTTTTGACACAACAAACAAATGCAAAGAAATGTAGCGTGGAAAGGAGATGCCAGGGCAATAGCAGAGAAAATGACTGCATGTAATTATGAACCAGAAGAAACCACACAGAAAAGCAGAGGAAAAGAGGATGCATTACATGAGTTGTTCTTTCATTTCCTGGAGATGTAAAAAAAAATAATACCAGTTTCCAATTGTGTTTTAATCTTCCAACATGTGCACCTAGTGGCAAGAGGTGAGATAGATAAAATCACCTCCCTGTTTGGTAAGATCAGACAACGCGTTAGATGCAGAAGACAAATGTCCCAGGGCGCGGGGAGGCTCAGCGCGGCTCGCCTGCGGTGCCAGCGCAGCCGTGCCATTTCCAAGGCCAAGCCTGGCCCTGTGGCTCCTGCTCACACAGGTACAACAGCATTTCCTCACACGCAGCAGCCTTAACTTCCAATTCCTTACCTTTCAACATCCTATGTCCCACACATGATGCTCTTTCAAATATTTTTTTAAAGCTTGGTAGAACAGAGGAACGTCACTGGCACGTGCTTCAGAATGCTGTCCCTGACAGCGCCAACGCACCGAAGGCCCTAACCCAGCAAACCAGCTATCAGCAGAAGACATCCCTTTTCCTGGACCTCAGGCCCCACCACCGATTTTGCTAGAGGCAGCCAAGAGGCACGAGAGCAGCCCAAAAGCCACAATCACCGCTGCCGCGGCTGTCCTCACGCTGCCCCTCATGCCGGCCGTCTGCGCCCCCCGTTCACCTCACAAGGGCAGCCAGCGCCTGGGAGCCATCTCCAGCCTTACCTCAGAGGGCTCCCCACGTCCCCATCCACGTGGGGCTCCCTACGCACAGCATCAGTCTCTCCAGCCACCCTGTCCCATGTCACTGCCATGAAAGGCCACCCGTCCACGACATGGCGGCAGCTGGGCCACCCCACGGCGCCCCACACCACTGCTGCCTCCCCGGAGTCAGAGAGCAGTGGGGCACCCGCTGAGCGCCTGCAGAGCCCATCACTCACAGCTCACAAGAAACCCCCCAGGCGGGAACCTGAGGAAACCACGGTGTCCCTCCGGCACTGCCTCAAGGTGGGACACGCACCGTAACCACGACCGGCGCAACCGGGCTCCTCCGCTGCTGACCCCCGTCCGAGCACCGCCCCGATGCCAGGAGCACTCACCGAGGTCGGCCTTCTCCTTCAGGATGTCCTTGAAGTTCAAGCCGCTGTTGAGCGTGGACTGGCGGTACCGGGCCAGGGCTTCCCTGTGGCCGCTCCACGCCGCCTCGGCCGCAGGCACCGGCACGGCCCGGAAGCCGCATCGCCACTTGGAGAAGTCGGACTGCGCCCATCTCGCCAGGTCTTCCAGCTTCACAGTCACCTTCTCCGACACAGCAATAACTTCATCCTGCGAGGGGTGGCCAAGACAGGGAGACAGCAGGTCACGGGGGTCCCGTCACGAGCTGCCGCGGACACTGGCGCACGGCTTCTGCCACGGGGCGCAAGGCCGGGCTCGGGGAGCCCTGCGAAACACCGCCGCCAAATCGCTTTCTGCATAACCCAAGGCCTCTGGGGAAAGTTTGTTTTTTAGGTGCAATTAGCTGCAAATGTAGAAATTCATGGCTGGATGACTAATGGTTATAGCTAGTCTCGAAATAAATGGCCTAAGTAAATCTTTGATTCTTGGAACTCTGACTCACCAGAAAATTCCTGCCTTTATGGTACATTTTCCCTTGGCTTATTCGCAAATATTGAATTTAACTTTTGTCCTAAAAATTAAATAAAACTGTGATGTAATCCCAAAAGAAATACTACATAAATGTTATGTGCTTCCCACCAAAAGAAACTTGCACGTTCTCATGTTTCTTAAAACCTTTTTTGAGATCAGAAGAGAACTGTAATTTTTCCCCCCCCCCTCTTAAACAGACATTCTAAGAAAAGCACTTACACTTGGTTTAGCCTCCAGAACATATACTTGAATTAAACAGCTCTAATTGCTGAATTTTATCCTTCCAGGAAACAATCAACTCCTCTCAGTCATGATGAATAAGCAGAATGTTTTATAGACGACTATAGTAAGCGGGGGCTTGAGAAAGCCTCAGAAAAATAAACAAACAAACAGGCGCACGTATCCAGCAAGATACACTCCAGATATTTTAGCTAAAATAGCAGGAATGATTTATGTTGTAATGAGAGCTGGCTGCACACCACACCTTGCACACCGCACATTGCTAGCACTAAATAAGATTACTGGTTCTCGAAATAAATAAAGCAGCATCCAATTTTTCTCTCAAACAAAACACAAGTATTTGCAAAGGAGAGACAAATTCTTTGAGTTATTAAACAAAGAGAAAGGGATGAGTGATTCTCTCGCCCCCCCCCCCGGGTTTTTGTGGG
>JAVCKT010026918.1:0-13756 GCA_032273925.1 Rhynchotus rufescens | reverse complement strand
TTCCATTCAGTTTGTAGCTAGGCTTTATTAAGTTGATGATGCTGGTACATAAATGGTTCTAAGCTCTATAAAAAACCTTAGCTCAAAATAAAGTAAATATGTTTTCCTTATCAGTGAGTAACACAGGATTGTTTAAAATTACATGCTCAAATACGAGACAGATCCTATTAAAGCTAAATTATTCACTAGCTAGCTTGAATAGTAACAGTGACTGGCATATTAAAGAGTAAGAGGGTCTATGGAGACAGATAATAAGATAATAGAGTTCATATTGAATGGATAAGTGCAATGACATAGTGTGATGCAAAGAATGAATTTTTAAAAACTACTTTTTGTCTTGGCAAGACAAGAAAGAAAACACACAAGTAAACAGGTGATTCATGACCAATATAGATGTTACATTGAAATATTATGCTCAAGAACCAGTCCTATTAGAGTGAGCTGAGTATAAGCAAATTCAAAGTCTATATATGAGTAAAAACCTCACAAAATTTCTTAAACTTAATTTCAGGAAGAGGAACTATGTAAGCTGGCTCACTTGTTAAAAAAAATACAGTGGAAATAGCAATGAAAATGATAAAATGTGTGGAATTGGTTTGAGAGCTGGGTTTTTTTCAGAGTTCTTATATTGATAAATATTTTTTACCATATTGGTAAATGGTGAGTAATGTGAGGAAAACAGTGACATGCAATAGTGCAGAATTACTCATAGTAAAACTGAAAGCTCTGGCAGCTATGAAAGCTGCAGAAGAATATAAAAGGTTGGGGTCATAAGATGCAGATTTACATTGATAAATCTAAAGTAGTACATGGGGAAAAAAAAATGAGAAAAAAGAAAGCCTTACCTGTAGTAATAAAATTATCAGAAGCGATGAGAAAATTGAATGGAATATTAGGAATTATGAAGAGACAAAGAGCAAAAGCGAAATCATCAGTGTGATGGTGCATATATCTGTGAGTTTGAATACTGTTTGCTGTTTTGGTTCTTACATTTCCAAACAGTATGGTAGAACAAGAAAGGGTACAAAAAAAACAAGCAAAGATGACCAGAGGAAAGGGATACCCGCTTGAACAAAGAGTAATTAAATGAAGTAGGTTACATGGCCTGGAAAGGTGATGAGTGATTTTGTTTATATTAGTGATACAGAAGATGGTCAGTGACATGGAGAAGACGAATAGAGAAGAATCAGCCACTGTACGATTCAGGAACTAAGGAGCATTGAAACAGAACATCAGGCAAGATGCTTAAACATCAGGCAGGAAGTATTTTGTCACATAGCACACAGCTCCTTTGATGTAGAATGTTGTAGAAACCGAAAGGTATAAAGAAGTTCATAGGAGAAGAGTTTATGACACAATTTTCAGTGCTGGTTAGGAAGTCTCTCAGTGCAGATTGCTGGAAGTAGTGAGGAGCTTCAAAGGGAAGGCATTATATATCATACTACGTATTCTTATGTGTAAAATCAAAATCTACTCTCTTTTTTCAGCCATATATTCTTAGTAGCAGGTTTCTGAACAAGGTAGACTTTGGAGTCAATCCAGTGCAACTATTTTTATTTTCTTATGTAACTTAACATGTTAATCATTATGTTAAATAATTTGATTTGCTGCCTTTATTTGCTGGATTTAGAATATAGAAGCAAATTCCAGCTGTTTTTGTACCTGGGCTTGTGCTAAGTAGCCATCCATGCTCCTCAAGCATGGAAGCCATGATGCAGCATTTGTGCAGTGCCAGTTCTTGCAAGAGCTAACTCCATTAGATTGTCTGTTCAGGGGCTTTTATCAAGTCAGCCAGCTGCTTCACAGATCTATAATGGAAAAACAGATTGTGTTCATTAAAGCAAAAAAGCCCTATGCTGTTTCTTATCTGGCAATTGGACCCACAAGCCTCTTGATGTTAATGTAGGTTATCAGAAGTAAACAGATTAAGATGAGAGGGTGAAAGATTTTCTCAAACCTAGTTCCTGTCTTGCTGACTTCCTTTTGCTAACTGTAAAAATCCTATGACTAGATTAAGGGAAAAGCAGCAAGAACAGTTAGTTTATGAAGAAAACGGTGTCCTTTATTTGGTAAGGTCATTTGGGGTCATCAATGAAATCTTGGCTGTTTTTAATGAGAACTCTCACTGAGGGGATCAGGGAACATAGTCTGAAGAGAGTTCATGTGAAAATACTTCCCAACATAAGTTGAAATGCCTAAATGTTTTGGAAATCATTATGCACTTACGAGGGGAGGGACGTCCAAAACAACAGCAAAAATGATGCACTTACAGTATAATAGTCAATGTTCACCTTATAGCTGCAATAAATACCACCCAGAACAACAGCTCGGTAAGAATTACTTAGTAAGAATTCTCACTCCTAAATGACTCATGAAATGATATTACAAAGAAGGACATAACTAGATTTTTACAGAGAATTCTCATGCTGTAAGTGATCTTCTTCCAGTGTCTCAACTTGATCGAAAGTGAGAGACTAGATTTCTGAGATAAGTAAAGAAATGGGGGCAAAAAGAGCATTAGTGAATATAACAGTAGTGAAAATAAATTGGCATTAACATTTCGGTGATATGCCATGTTTCTCATGCTGAGCATAAGTCTTAAAAACTGCGCTGTACAAAGCCAACAGCACTCCTCACATTTTCAGTAATCCTCTTTAAGACACATCAGGCGCATCTAGTGCTGTGAGGAGGAATGACACATCTCTTCTGGACTTCATACAGTCCTCTCTTAAAGGTATTTTTAGGTTACCCAAAGTCATTTAAAAAGGAGACCTTTTTCCTCTTCCTGTATGAGTCACATGGGATGGATTAGAACTCTAAACTCTAGAGTTGTTGTCATTAGCACTATTAGTGGCTGAGTTGTATAGATTTACAGCTATTTATTTATTTACTTGCATTAAATCTTTCTTTAAAAGTACATGGAGAATGATATACATGATTTCCTGCCAAATTTGGATGTGAATAGGTACTGAAAGTTGGAAATTCTCCATTTATGGGAAAATAATTTTTTAATATTTCATCATTATGATTTATTTCTAGTGAAATTTTATTTTCAAATTTCAAGTCTTTAAATTTTTATTTATTTATGTATTTATTTAGAGCTTATGAACTTTAAAAATTGCATGTGAGAAGAAAGGGATATTTTTGAGATACCAACATTCTAATTATCAAAAAAGTATAGGAACATTGAAAAAAAATGTATTTCTCTTACTGCCCTGCCAAGGCAATAAATGTAATGATAGGTGGTAATGTTAAGTAGGCCTGCATGTAAGTAAGGACAGAAGAATAAAGAGGCCAGGTTCTGCTCACAAGTGAATGGCATATAAATAAGTAATTCTCTGAGACAGAGAACTGACTGATGTGGTTCAGCCGTGGATAAGGATGGAGTATCTCTGTAAGGAAATGACAGCATGTCAAGCCCAGGATTTCCTGGTGCAGCAGGGTAAAAAATGAGTCTTTGGCCTTTCTTTGAAATGTATTTTGAGATCGTATATGATGCTTTCCATCAATAATTGTTACCTAACCTTGAAAGAAGAATTTACAGCTTTCCAGGGAAATGCTGGCTTTTTTTGAAATGATACTGAGTCAAAGATAGTGCCCTTCAAATGTACAAAATTTCTGTATGAAGAAAAAGAAGTGTTTAGGTTTTCATTTGTGGATGAATTGATGGTAACGTTCAGGATCAGATTACTTCAGGACTGCTAAGGCCATATGATCTTCCTGCCTCGTGTCACCCCACGACTCTGCTCAGAACAGCAAGCTCTCTAATGAGCACTCAGCAGAGCACCCACTTGGGAGCAGAGTACATCTGCCCTGTTGCTACTTGGGTTCCTCCATTTTGCTCAAATTCTGCTGACTGGGTCTAGCAGAAGAATATTCCTGGTAATCTCATTTTAAAATCTCTAAAAAAAGCTTTGAAAGAGCTTTTCAGTAACATAGCCAGCAATTTCAGAATAGATGACAGTGTAGTATAAAAGCTTACTGACACTCCTGTGAACTGATTTGCCAAACTTATTTGCTTACGGCCTTACTATTTGTGAGCAGTGTGGCAATCCCAAATGCATGAAAACAAAACGAGTTCAGAATAACAAACTCAGGATTTGTAACAAATATAATTTCCAAAGAATAGAATGACTAATGGTAAAATTATGCTACATAGATGATGTTCTGTGGAAAATGTCCTGTTACTTAAACAGTTTGTCACTGTAGAATGTGCTCTTGAATGCAATCTTGCAATAGTTCTTGTATGCAGTACAGAAAGTTGACAAGATGATCTAGTAGTTTTTCTAACTTCTAGTATAGTCCTTTGCCTGAAAAGGCAAGTTGTACTATTTTTAGGATATAGTCCCTTTCCAGGTTCCCAGCAATCTGTGGGATTAATTTCCATTATGACGTAATTTTTAAATTCTAAAAATGTACATTTCTCTTCTGAATTTTAGATACCATTCCAGGGAGACAGTGCATGGCCTCCTGCTTCTTTCTGCTTAGACAGTTTGGTGATGTCCTGATTTACCTCAATTCAGTCAAGGTTAGTATTGTTATTTAGTATGGTAGTACTGCCTGTGGAATTAAGATTGCACTGTGTGAGGTCGTACATAAACAGAAAAAATACAGAAACACAAACAAATCTAAATGGGATATAGTTAGTAAAACCAGCAAATGGATTAAAATGCATAGTAACAATAAGATGCCATTGTTCCCTGTGGTAGATCATGGTATTGTCCTGCTTACAACTTGACCATCACATGAGAAGAGGAAGATAATTAGGTAGTTTGTGGATGCTTATGTGTTTGAGTAATATGGAAACAAAACAAGTGTTTGTTTAAAAGCTTACCCATGAATGATAGAGAGTTTTGTCAGTGGTTGATAACTGGGAGCAGAAGTTGGATGAGCAAGAGTGCACAAAGAAGATAAGACATGAAGGAAAAACAGTACGTCATAGCACTGTAGAGGAAGGCCAGAAGAAGAGCAGGGTTGTAGGAGGAGAAGTCTTTTTCCTGAAGACTTGCAATTGAGGAGCAGGTGTAGTGCCCTTCAAACTGAGGAGCTGGACATGGCTTCAAAGGAAATAACTGGACTGACAGACCTTGTGGGAGCACATGGAAGAAGTTACGAATGATTCTTGCAGGAGACAGAGGTGCCTATCTGCTCACCTGGCCTCTTGTCCGTAGAGGTTTGTTGCCTGCCAAGGACTCAGATATGAGATGGCTTAGAAGACTGCCAAGGCTTGTCCACATATTGGGCTGTTATCCTTCCTGCTCTTCCATATGGGCACTAATGATACCAAAGGCAAATTGGAAACTATCAAACAGGAGCTCTGGAGATGATGCTCAAGGATCTGGGAGCCCAGATTATTTTCTTAATCCTACCAGTGCAGGGAAAGGGTGGAAGGAGAAGTAAAGAGATTTTTCAGAATAACAACTGGCTGTGTCACTGGCATTGGCAACACCGTTTTTCTGTGACCGGGAAATGCTGTTTGAAGACTAACAACTGATGGGGAGAGATGAGATTCATGTCACTAAGTGGAGCATGTGTGTCTACCAGCAGGTTGGCCAGCCTGCTAAGAAGGACTTTAAACTAGGAAAGATGAGGGAAGGGGAGAGTTATAGAGACAGAGTAGTCAGCAAAACACAGCTCAAGTCTGCAGCAGGTACATGCAGTCAGGTAGGCACGTATGGGATGTTCCTCTTGCACCCATTCTGGGAAACCTACCTGCTCAGCTACCTCACTGAAATCCTTATACACTAATGCACACAGCATGGGCAATGAAAAGGAAGAATTAGAGATCATTATGCAGTTGCAGTGTCATGATCTCACTGCAGTTACAGAGACATGGTGGAATAACTTGCATGGCTGGAATGCTGTCATGGGAGACTGCCGACTTTTTAGGAAAGGCAGGCCAGGAAGGCAAGGTTGTGGAGTTGTTCTTTATGTGAGAGAGCAACTGGAATGTATTGAGCTCTGCCTAGCTGTGGATGAATAGCAAGTTGAAAGTTTATAGGTAAGGATTAAAGGGCAGCCTAATATGGGTGACATATTGTTGTGGGTGTTTACTACAGGCCGTCTGATAAGGAAGAGGAATTCAATGAGGCTTTCTGCAGAGAGCTGAAGTAACCTCACAATCACAAGTCCCGGTTCTCATGGGGGACTTCAGCTAGCCTGATGTCTGCTAGAAAGACAACACAGCTGGGCACGATCCAGGAGGTACTTGCAGAGCATCTTATTGATGTGTATAAATACCTGAAAGGAGGGTGTAAAGAGAAGGGACTCATACTCTTTTCATTGGTGCCCAGTGATAGGGCAAGAGGCGCGTGGCAAGTTATGTTTGAACACGAGGAAAAACTTCCTGTGAGGGAGACCAAGCACTTGCATAGGCTGCCTGAAGAGGTTATGGAGTCTCCATCCTTGAAGACATTCAAAAGCCATCTGAAGAGGGTGACCCTGCTTGAACTAGATGACTAGACAATCTCCAGAAGTGCCTTGCAACCTCAACCATCTATGATTCTGTGACCTTGAAAGAAATAAAGCATATATACTTTTAGAGAAAGTATCTATTGAAGGGCCAAGGTAGGGCAATATGACCAAAGCAGAGTGAGCTAAGAATATTACTTTTGTGAAAGTAATCTGAATGGTTCCCTGCAGGCAGGCAGTGTTGATTTTTTTTCAAGAGAAAGAGCCTGTGGTTACTGTAGTGCAACATAATCACATCACCCATAATTGATGGATGGTAGTGGTTGTACCTTTAAAATTTTCAGTTATAAATCAGATATGAGGACCCAGATAGAGGCTAGATCCTGACAATGGGATTAAGTGACTGTGGTCTTGTCCTAGCAATTTGAAAGTAGTGAGAATTCTGCATTTGGTCGGGAGGGGAATGAGGGTCTTCAAAAAGAATGGTTAGAGAAATATGCTAGATAAGGATGATTATGATGATCTAAGAAGGGTGAGACCCAAAGAAAATGAGGGTTGCCACTATGGTTGCAGTGGTGGCAAAAGCAGCTGATGAGTCAAGGAAGATGAAGCAGGAAAATGTTTTTAAACTTTGTCTAGGAAGAGACTATTGAAAAAAATTGCAAGTGACAGTGGAATGAAGAGACAAAGAACAGTCTGGAGCGTGTGTGTAACTGGAGAAGCTCAATGCTGGCAACTAACAATATGAGATTCGTTCTGCATATCTTCAGCCATCAAAAGTCAGGCTTCTAGTTACAAGTAATCCCTTGGTCTTCTATAGCCCAGGACAGATGGTAGTTTCCAAAGGAGAATTCATCCTGTCTATTTCTGACACTTTATCTTAGAAGGGAGTGAGTCACCTCACAGAAATGCCCATCATTTGCTTTAAAAAGTTCTTAAACAACTAGTTCCAACCTGAAAAGGTTGGTTAAATGAGATTAATCATTGCCTCCAAGGTGTATAAGAAAGCTTAGGAATGAGGCAGAGAAGGGTAGGATCTGGAGAGCCAAATGGAGTCAGGATTAGTATTGGAAAGTAAGGCATGACTAGTGTTTGTAAAGGAAACAGCTGAAAGCAAATGAGATGTGTAACAGAAATAAAGAGTTTGAGAGGGGGCAGAAGACAGATCAGAGGATAGAGCAGAGAGGCTTGAGGTAAGAGCAGTGTTAAAGGTGAGGGATTAGATGAGGCAATTCTGCATCTGGGAGAGGATAAAGCAAAGCACTGCAAGCGGAGCTGGAAAGAAAATCTGAAGGGAAAAGGAGCAGCATGGATTTTGTCCTTGGTAGTTCATGAAATGTTAGCATAAGATCCCATGCAGAAGAAAATGTAGGTGAGCTATAGATCTAATATTTAGAAACAGTATCAAGAGGGAGAGAAAAATAGTACAAGTATGCATACCTTCAGTCCTGCTATAATTATCATACAGAAAAAGGAGTGTGCTTACCTCATCAGCTTTGAGGGAAATGATTTTATGTTGTGTGCATAGGGAAAAGGAAGATTTATTTGACCCTTTTTTTTTTTTTACATGTTTTTTTTTTTTGGTTGAAAGAGGAGAATAAAGTGACGAGTCTTGCTGTCGCATATTATAATGTGTGGATCTCTGCTTGCAAAATGGACTTCTCCACATGGTGAACTGTAATAGTTTGCCAAAATCAATCAGCAGGGAGGAGAAAAAAACACAAAAAAACAAAAAAACAGAAACTATTACACAGTAGAAGCCTGCTTCTATATCCCATATACAGGATGGCAATGTTGCATGTGCCTTTAGTTCCATACTCGGAGATATGTGTCTATTAGGTGAGTGGTCACAGAGGCAAAGACCCACTGTTAGGAGTCTTTTCCAATTCCCACCTGTTAGAAAGCTGTGAGCATACAGGTCTGCAAATCCACTTTCTCCATGGCTTTGGTCTGTCACACAGATTAATTTATTTTAGTGTTGTAGTTTTTACAGGGCAGAGTGTGAGGTAGTTACAGAAGAAAGTAGTAGTTAAGGAAGAAATAAAATATAAGCTTAAATACAGCTAAGCTGGTTTAAATTCTGGCAAGTATATATGTATGCATATTTAAAAATCATTGTTAGATTTAGGAGTGTCACAGTAGTGACGTATTGCAGAAACGTCGTTTCAGAATTAACTGTTCGCTGCTCACCAAGTTATGCTGCCAACTACAGGTTCCAAGTGGTACCTGTAGTGGTACCAGGTATTTAGATAATCAGTTGATAAGTTGATCAATTGGTGGAGAGGAACCTCATGAAATTCAACAGAGGCAAGTGCAAGGTCCTGCACGTAGGCAGGAATAACCCCTCGCACCAGTACAGGCTGGGGTTGACTTTCTGGAGAGCAGCTCTGCAGAGAAGGACAGGGCATCCTGGTGGACAAGAGGTTGACCATGAGCCATAAATGTGCCTTTGTGGCCAAGACGGCCAATGGTATCCATTCAATAACGATACAACTGTTTTATTTTGACCCATTTTAGTCGAGGGTAATCTCTGTATTGTCATTCCTTCATTTTTCACATTTGTGGCATTCATAAGGATGTAACAAAATATTAACGCTATGTAAGGAAAAATTATATAGAAAAGACTGGTGCGTATAAGGACAAATTGTATACCCCTATTTGAAATACCAGGCACTCCCTTTTCAAATGCAGAAAGCTGACTGACTTAGACAGTTGCTGGAGATTTTTTAACATTGTGTTAAGGGAGGGAGATACTATTTGCTATAAGAGAAGTTAAAAGGCAAATAATACAAAATGAAGATCAGAATAAATAAGGTAGATTTGAAGCCTCCATTATGAGGAGAGATTGAAAACAAGATGTGGTGTGGTGGAATAGCAGCAAATTCATGACACTTTCTCAGTTTATGGAACTCATTGTCATGGTATATCCTTGAGGTCAAAAGTTCAGAAAGTTTCATAGATTTTATCAAGCCAGTTGCAAAATGATCCAAGCCTAAATAAAATATGGGCTAGTTCTTGGAGACATAATGTGGTTGATAAGTAGCAAAGACTAGGAACAAAAGTTTGCTGCCCGTTACAGTTTTCCTTGTGTGGTTCTTCTGATATAGCTGCTACTGACCATTTTCCAGCTGGGAAAGCTAGATCAGCTGGATCATGCTGTTAGATCACCCTTCTCCTCTTCTGATTTCAGGGATGCAGATTGTTTCTCCAGTACTACTTCTCTGTCAAGATTTAGGTGGCTTTCCAGAGTGTTTTGTGTGTTTCATTTCTTAGGAATCGACCTCACTAAAATATCTGTAGCTTTTTAGGTAGAGCTGTACACTCTGTGAAGACTCTGTCTGATGTTGCTGCAAACAGGATATAACGCGTGATTGATCCATGATTCATCTGTGATTGATTAAAACTTCATCCATGATGGTTTTAAACTGCTCCAGGCACTAGAATGTCTCAGAGGACACCTTACTATAAATGTATTGCCAGCTGGCCTGAAGGTAACATTGTAACACTGAAAATCCTCTACGAAGACCAGCTAATTCCATGTCAGCTTAATTCTGGTCACAAGGAATGCTTTGCTGTTCAGCTGGGTACCTAAGCATCTCACTGAAGCAGACTTCATTTAAAGCCCAGTTAGTTCCATGGAAAAGACTCCCAAAAGTGGAGTGCAGTGCAGATTCTGAGCCTATTCTGAAGATAATTGATAAACTAGCCAACCTAAACATCCTGCACTATTGGCCAGCCAAGTTTTGCAATTTTGGTTTTGCAGCCTTCCTGATCTCCAGCACTAATACACCTGGATGGAATGACACAGGTTTTGTGTTTGGTTACTGATGAGAGGATTTTTCCATATTAATTCAAAAATACAATGAGGGTATTTGAACCAAAGAAAGCATTAATGCAGTAAAACTAGCGTCTTGCTCACCACCTTTGCTTAACCTGGGATTTCTGCTGATTCATCCAAAACCATCATTGAGGAAGAAGGGCAACACTTTGCTCTATTCTCATGCTGTGAAACCAGTTACTTCACCCTAAAGGTGCAGAAATATTTCACAAACAGAGCTTGAAATTCACCCAAGCAGCAAGATATATTTGATATATTTTCCAGCTCTTTCTAGAATCTGACCTAGACTGCTGTCATGTGTCTGGCTTGATGTACTTAGGGGAACTCAGTCAATACTTTTCTGGATGCTGGGGATGGGGAAAGGAAGAGGTTCTCAAGCCTGTCTCCATAATGGAAGAAGCTAAAAGCCCTAGGAAAGGGTCTTGTCCCTTGCTTCCGTGTATCCCTTACAAGGTCCAAATATGATTTTACCTCCTTCTCACTACTAGTGAGGCAGCAAAACAAAAGTTAGTTGAGTCAGTGTGTACAAAATCTGAAGGGAGGATATCAAGAGAATGGGGCCAGACTCTGTGTCTGGTGTCCAGGGGTGTTACATGCTGTAGGTGTTCCTGCTTGAGCAGGAAGGTTGGTCTACATGATCTCTAGAGGTCCCTTCCAACCTTGAACATTCTGTGATTCTGTGATTCTGTGAAACTTGAACTGCCTGACACAACCTCTGTTTCTCTCATATGTATTATAAAAGGAAAAGCATTTCTGTGTCCTATACCTTGCTGTTACGAACCCAGAAAGCCTTTCTTGCCGTGACTTTGAGCACTGGATAAACCACCATGCTCTTACTACTAAGGTTTTTTTTTGTTTGTTTGTTTGATGAGTGCTGCAACTCTGCTTAGCAGGAATCCTCGTTGCTTCTTCCCATTTGTTCTAGAGCTAAGGTACTGTGTTCCAGCTTACTTCTACCAGACCTGTCTGGTTTTGTAGGGGTAGCACTGAATCACAGAGCATGTGCTCAGCTGGCTTTTGGTAATCTGAATTACATTTTAATCTGGACATTTGACCAACATTAAATCTCAGCAATTTGAGTCAGACCCAAAGATCTGTCTCATCTCTAGGTAAAATCATTTTTTCTGCATTGGCCCTTACAACCAGAAAAGATACAGCTAGATCAACATAATATACCACCAGTCAGAGTACGTCCAGTCTAATACTGCAGTAAAGAAAATAAAAGCCTTAGTGTTGCACTTCATACTGGGAGAAGGGAAGCCCTATAACAAGTTATGTCCCCTGGCTCTGGTCCAGTGCTGCAGCTCCACCTCCATCACGTGGCCCAGTGTGTCAGCCCGGCCTCCGTCACAAAACCAGATCCACAGGATCTCCTGCTGAACCTTGAGAAGTCCTGGAAAAACAAACTGTTCATCTCCTTAAGCCATTAGGGAGTCAACTGCCTATTCACCACCCTAGATTTGTAAATTTTCAGGAGGGTAAAGAAACCAGGCACCACAGCATGTCTTTGCATGCCCAAATTGAAAATTAAAGCTGTAAAGGCTTTAATTGCCTTTAGTTGCAGTTGCCACTGCAACTTTGAGCTTGCAGCATTCTCCAGATCACCCATGGTTAATACACTGGAATGTTTCAGCTATGTTTGTAGTTACGCATGTAGGATGGAAACCCAGGCCATAATTTTCTACCCACTGTTTGTAAGTGCTGTATGTTCATAATGTGGGTGTTTTATTTTCCTTCTTGTTGTCTTGATACAGTCTGACTCAGATTGGAGGAGGTTATTTTTAATGTTGTTATACCATGGAAGTTTTTTTTGAGTCTGTGTGTCTTATTTTCCAGAGTTACTTCTACAATGATGACACTTTCAACTTTAACTACGCCCAAGCCAAAGCTGCCATGGGCAATTCTAATGAGGCTGAAGAGGTATGTGCTTACTGTCTTGACAAAAGGAAAAAAAGGGATAAGACAATGAAAATGTTTTCCACATCCTCCCTTCTTTCCTTTCCTCCCTCTGAATCTTACTGTTGGCTGGATATCAGCAGATTGTGTGGGTCATTTTCCCCTTCTAGAGGAACTGAATCTGTCGGTGAACACTCTTTAGAAAAGATTGTCTTGCTAATCAGGTAATGTGAGGTACATGGGAAGTCATGCTGCTCGTGGTGCATCACAAGAGTGCTTGCAGCTATCTCTAATTGATCAAAGAATGCCCTCTTAATCAGATTTCCTATGCTTTGTCTGGGATCCCAGGCAGTCTTACTGCTCAGACAACTAGAACATCTTAAACGAAGTTACTGAATAGTTAGGAGCTGCTAGGTGTTCCCTAGAAATTTGTTTAAAAAAAATAAAAAAGGAAACAAAAGAAACAAAACAAAAACATTTTCTTCCTCTGGGAGATGTGGGAGGAAAAGAGGAAGTGCTCACTATCTTATTCAGCAGCATCCAGATGCAGCTGGAGGAGATTAGCTTCTACACCCAGCATTTTTTGTGTCTATGTACACCAGAAACTTAATTACAACTAAGATATGCAGAACTAAGATAGAGCTATTGTGAAGAAGGAAGCAACTTTTTTTTCCAGAAAGCTATCAGAGAGCACACCAAGAAATCTGTGTTGTTTTGTTTTAAGCAAAGCATATACTTTTTGAATCTTTTTCTCTTTTTCCTCTTTTTTCATTTTTTTAACCCTTCATTTTTCTGGGACAACAAAGTCCTCCCATGGCCTATTTATTTTCTTTCAACATTTTGCCTAATTTCTGTGATGTGAAATTCCATCTCTCCTTAATAAAAAAGTTTAAGTGTGCCAGGCAAAATGGATGTGTATTGCAATTCTTTTAGCTAGATTAAATTACCTTAATGAAAACGCAGGTAAATATCTTTTGAAATTATGCTAATAAGACTATGCTGATACTGAGAGTTCACAAAAAAATGAAACTGATAACCCTGTAAGAAATCTTTAGCTGCAGCCAGACAGCAAAAGTAATACAAAGTATAAACTGTTGTTAATCTGTATTTTTCCTGTTTATGTTCTCATCAGTGGTTCTGTACAAACTTGTGTTATATAACTGATCATAGTTTTGAAATCATAAGATAATTTAAACAAATGGGTTAGTTTGTCCTGGTATCTTATCTTTGACTGTGATGGCACTTTCAGGTGAAGAATAGCCCTCCCCACCATCTCACAGGCTTGTATGATATCTCTACATATAGCACTGTATTTCTTGAAAAGATTACCTCCATGGGTACAGTGAAATAAACCCTATGATAAAATGCTTCTCATAGTAATAATGCTTTTTTTTTTTTTCAAAAAAAAATAGAGGATTAGAAATGTCTAACCAATAAAACTGTCAGTAATTAGTGGAACTCACTCTTCCAGTAGGTATACCTGCTCCTATAAAGTCATTTTCATTTCTACCAATAGCATCCTAGTAAAAGAGCAAATATACCTGCAGAAAGGCACAAGAAGAAGGGAAAAAAAAAAAAAAAAAAAAAAAAAAAAAAACCAGGTGTAAAAAT
>JAVCKT010026916.1:0-12246 GCA_032273925.1 Rhynchotus rufescens | reverse complement strand
CCGGTGCGGGCGTCGCAGGCGGCCCCGGCGCGGCAGGCGCAGGCGAGGCCGCAGCCGGCGCCGTAGGTGCCCGGCGGGCAGGGCAGGCGGCAGAGCGGGTCGGCGAAGCCGGGAGGGCAGGAGCAGGCGCCGCTGAGCGGGTCGCAGGGCGCCCCGTGGTGACAGGGGCAGGGGCACTCGCAGCGCGGGCCCCACCGCTGCTCCTCGCACTCTGCAAGGAGCCACAGAGCCGCCTTGGCCGCGGGGGCCCCGGCGTCCGGGCTCCCTCCCGCTGCCGTCGGGGCCACTCACGGCTGGAGCAGTCGGCGCCTCTCCAGCCCGGCTCGCACTGGCAGCGCTCGGGGGCCGCGCAGCGCCCGTGCACGCACTCCTGGCTGCAGCGGGCTGCGGGGGGTTGGCACGGCATGAGGACAGCGCGGGGGCCCCCCCGGCCTCGTCCCCGTGCCCCCCAACCTCGGCGGCACTCACGGATGCAGCCGTCGCCGCTCTCGTAGTAGCCCAGGCAGCAGTGGTAGCGGCGGCGGTAGTCGGTGCGCACCGCGTGCCGGTACGCCGTGCGGTAGGCGACCCTGCCGGCCGGCGCCGCGTGAGGGACCCCGCTCCGGCCGGAGCAGCGGGAACGGGATGAGGGCGGAATAGGGAGCGGGGCTGGGGCGGGGGGCTCACTTTTGCCGCGGACAGGGCAGCGAGAAACCCAGCGCCTCCGGGCAGGGCTCCGTCGAGAGCACCACGTGCGGCTGCGTGTACGACTCCTTCACCGCCGCCGTGAAGCTGCCGGGCAGGGCGGGCCACGCCGGGGAATGGGGGGGGTCCCGCAGGACGCCTGGGCCCCTTCCTCGCCGCCGTGCCCCGTCCCTACCTCTCCCAGTAGCTGCAGACGTTGGGGTCGCTGGGGCGCAGGGCAGCCAGCAGACAGACGTGCAGCGCCAGCACCGCGGCCCTCGGCACCATCCTGGCGCAGAGGAGCCGCCGTGAGCCCAGTCCGGCCCGGTCCGGCCCGACCGGCACCCCGGCGGCTCCCCCGGCACCGCCCGGGGCCAAGGGCGCAGCCGCCCCCGCACGCGGCTCCTCCGCACGGAATCACCGGCCAGGAAATGCTCCGGGCCGCCTAATCGCATCCAGCTGGAGCCGACGGAGCCGCCCCGGGGGTCCGCAGGGTCCCCAGCCCTTCAGCCGCTCGGCCCCTCCACGCGGCTGCTCCCCGGGACACGGGGGCTCCAGGCGGGGCAGGAGGAGCCGGGAAGCGGCCCCGTTCCCGGGGCTGCCAGCAGGAAACGGCCCCGGAGCATCGCGGGGAGCGGCCGGGGCCGCGGGCTGGGAACGCGGGCTGGGAACGCGCTGCCCTCCCTCCCGCGCAGCTCGGCCCGGCGCCCGCTTCCCAGCGAGCCGCTTCCCCGGCCGAGACCACCCTCGTTAGCAACCCCAGCAACGCCCCCCCGGTGCCCAGACCCCGGCCCCGGCGGCAAATCCCGCTCCCGGGTGGGCAGGGGGCCAGGGGGCCGCCCCGCGGTGCCCCAGCTCGGCGGGGCTCTCCGGTTATTCCCGGGATGTGCTGAGCTCTTGCTCAGCGCCTGACGGATGCTCCCGGCCGGGGCTGCCGGCGGGGGCGGCGCAGCCTGGGAACCCGGACTCCTGGGCCCCTTTCCCGGGGCCTTTTTGCAATATGCAGGCAGAGGCGGGAGGTCCTGGCGGGCCCGTGTTTACGGGGACAGGCGGCCCTGGGCGCTCCGGGAATTACACGTGCGAAGGAGGAGGAAACAGAGGCTTCCTGATCCCTGCAGCGGGATTTACTGCCGCTTCCTCCCCGCTCGCGCGGAGCCCCCCGCTCGCCCCCAGTGACCCCTCGTGCCCCTGCGAACGCAACCGTTTGTTTTTCCTCTGATGGAAAAACTTGCTCCGCCGCAAAGTTCCCGCCGGGAAACCTCCCTCCCCCCGGCAAAAGTCTCCGTGGGTGGGAAGGGACAGGCCGAGCGCGGAGCTGGGGCTCGGGGACCCCCAGGAGCCGGGGGCAAAGCCCCACACCGGGATTGGGAAGCTGGAGGGGACCGAGCTGCAGGATCCCATTGCAGGAAAAGCCCGGAGGAGCCAGGGAAGCACCGGGATCCGCATCCCCACGCCAGTCCCGTCCCCCGTGGGCACTGGAGCCGCCCGCCCACCGAGGGCGGCGCGGGGCCCCCGGCGACCCCCCGCAGCAGATTCCCAAAGGAACCACCGCTATGGCAGCATCCCGGTCCTGCTCCTGCTCCCAGGCCCGGTCCCGGTCCCGCTCTGGGGCGAACTCACCTGGCCGCGGGGCCGCCGGAGCCGCCGCGGGCCGAGCGGCCGCCCGGGCTGGCTCGGAAGAGGCGCGGAGCGGCCGTCGGAAGGGGAGGGAGGCCCGGAGCCGCTCTCAGGAAGTTTGGACGAGGAGATGGCTGCGGAAAAGGCATAAGACAAAAAAAAAAAAAAAAAACACCCGCTCACGCTCTCTTTTTATTATTATTTTTTTTTATTTTTTTCTCTCCTTTTTTGGCCAGAACCCAGCCCGTCTGGAGCCCGGCCACGGCCGGGGCCGGCTCCACGCGCCGCAGAGCCGAGCGGTCCCTGTCCGTGTCCTCGCCCTTGTCGCCGTCCCGGGCCCCGACGGCCGCACGGGGCAGCGAGCGCGCGCGGGGGGACCCGCCCGAGCGCCCGCGCCCCCCGCGCCCCTCCGCCGCTCCCGGGCCGCTCCCGGGGAGCTCCCGGCCGTCGGGGGGGCCCCTGGGGAGGGAACCACCGGCCGCGCCGTCGGGGCGGCGCCGCGCGGGGCTCCCCGGCCGAACAGCAGCCTCTGGTGGCCGCGCGGGGCAGGGCCGGGGCCGGGAGCGTCTTCCGTGCCCGAGCCCACCCTCCGTGCCCGATTCCAACCTCCGTGCCCTATCCCACCCTCCGTGCCCCATCCCACCCTCCGTGCCCGAGCCCACCCTCCGTGCCCGATCCCCTTCTCCGTGCCCGAGCCCACCCTCCGTGCCCAATCCCACCCTCCGTGCCCGATCCCACCCTCCGTGCCCGAGCCCACCCTCCGTGCCCAATCCCATCCTCCGTGCCCAATCCCTTGGCACAATCCCCCCTCCCAGGCCCACATCCCTGGACGGACATCGTGGCAGAATCCACGTGGACACGTCGCCCCTCCAGCCCTGCGTCCTTGGCACGTGTTGCTCCCCGCGCTGGCTCCCTCTCCAGGGATCCTCAGCCTCGTATCCCGCCTCCATGCTGGGAATCCCAGCCATAAGCGGCCCCTGCACCGGGGATCCCTGTCCGGGCAGCTCCACGTGCCCACGTCGCCCCCCTCGCTGCCCGGACGCAGCTGCCCCCCGGTCCCGGCGAGCGGGCACATTAGCCGGCCTCAACTGCTGGCGAGGCGCCGCTAATTGCCTCTCCTCGTTACGCTAATAGCTCTAATCACTCGTAACGATTTTCCCGTCCCAGCGTGGCTCCGCAGCGCTCGCTCGCCCCACGCTCCATTAGGGACAAGCCCACCCGCAGCCTGGGATCTGCCCCGGGCCCCTCGGAAGGGCTTTTCCCGGAGCCCCACGGTGTGGAGCCCGGCACCGAGGCCTCCCCGGGGCTGCCTCCGGTCTCCCGCATGGATAAGGCCGGAGAAGACATGGATAAGGCATTTCCAGAGCTAATGGGAAATCCTGCTCGGGGACACTTGTTATTGCGGAGGTGCCTTTGGAGCCCCACCGAGACCCCCAGGGCTGCAGGGGGGCTGCTTGGGGTCTGAGCAGGGCATCCCCTGCCAGGATGCGCAGTGCTGGGTTTGCCCTGGTGTCCCCTGCAGAAGAGTTGGGATTTGCCGTGGAAAAATAAGGAAAATCCAAGGTGCTGTGGCTGGGCGGCTGGGCTCTGGCTTCTGCAGCCACCCATTCCCGCTCGGTCTGCGGCAATATCCCAAATCCCGGCCATGCACTTGGCTTGCAGGGCAGCCCTGGGGATGCTCTTGGCCTCCAGAAGGACCCGCGGAGGCCAGGGGGACCATCAGACCCTTGTTAACCCTCATTAGCGGGGGGCCTCTCCCCAGCCCGGCCCTCTTGGTGCCTCCGCGGCCCCAGGCAACTTTTCCAGGGAGCAGAGCCGTTAATTACCTCATTGCCAGAGTCCATTAGGGCTCCCGCCGGAGCTGCTGAAATGGAGCAACTTCGGGGTGGGGAGGAAAATCGATCGGGGCTGAGCACCGCGGGCGGGAAGCGGGCGGCAAGGGAGCCGCTCGATGCTCCCGGCCCCGCGGGGAGCCGGCGCCGGCCCCACCGAGGGAACAAGTCACGGGTGGCCGCGGTGCCCCGTGCCCGAGCCCTGCGAGGGGGGCTCCGCGGCGGCCCCCAGCCCCGGGCTCCGCGGCCCGGCCGCAGCTTCCCGGCCGCAGGGAGCGGTATTGACCGGAGAGGCCATTTAGAGCGCGGCGCTGGAAAAGCTCAAAGTTCTAATCTTGTTCCTTCCTCAAATTAGATAAGAGGGGAAAGCCCATCCATCAGCGCGGGCGGCAATTAGAGGGGGCGCGAGGAAGCGGGGCGCTGGCCCGGCCGTGCCGAGCGGCACCGGGAGCCCCCTGCGCCCCCCGCGCTGCAGCCCCGGGCACGGACACGGCTGCGGGGAGCCCCGGCTCCCTTGGCTCTCCTCTCTGTGTCCTGGGGGCCACCGTTGTCCCCTCCCCAGGCTGGGGAGCCCCTCAGCTCCCCACACCCTGGCTTGGCATCCCCTGCACCCCTCGGCTCCTCAGACCCCTGCTTGATGTCCCCTGCACCCCTCAGCTCCCCAGTTCCTGGCTCCATGTCCCCTGCAGCCCCTGGCTCCCCAGTTCCCGGCTCGGTGTCCCCAGCACCCTCAGCTCCCCAATTCCTGGCTCCATGTCCCCTGTGCCCCTTGGTTCCCCAGTTCCCGGCTTGGTGTCCCCTGCACCCTCAGCTCCCCAATTCCTGGCTCCACGTCCCCTGCACTCCCCGGTTCCCCAGTTCCCGGCTCAATGTCCCCTGCACCTTCAGCTCCCCAGACCCCAGCTCAGTGTCCCCTGCACCCCTCAGCTCCCCAGTTCCCGGCTCAGTGTCCCCTGCACCCCTCGGCTCCCCAGACCCTGGCTCGATGTCCCCGGAACTCTTGGCTCCCCAGTTTCTGGCTCCGTGTCCCCTGCGCCCTTTGGCTCCCCAGACTCCGGCTCCGTGTCCCTTGCGCCCCTCGGCTCCCCGTGTCCCCGTGTCCCTCGGCGGTGGCCGGGGAGCCGCCAGGGCCCGGCCAGCGCTGCCTCATTACGCAGATGCAATCAGCCCAGCTCCATTACGAGCAGATCCAGGTCGCCAGCATTACCGAGGCGGCCGGGATGATTAAGTGGACGCTGCAGGGCATCCGATAACCCCTGGGACGCGCTGATGGTGTCCGGGGAAGGGCGGGCTCCCCCCGGGCGCGGCGCCTTTTCCCTTCTCTGGGTGCCAGAGCGAGCACCCTTGGGTGCCTCCCAAAAAGCTGCGGGGTGCTTGGGTGTCTCCCCTCACCCAGTGCCGGGCGGCTTTGCCTGCCCTTTCCTGTCGGGAGCATCCCGGCTCCAGAGCGGCCCCGAGGCGGCGCGGGCAGCAAGTGCTTTTATTGCGGAGCGGCTCCGCTGCAGCGCGCGGGGCGGCCGGGCTCGGGACGCGGGGAGCAGCGAAGCCGCGGGGCGCCCGGCCCCACCGCGCCGCCCGCCCCGGCGCGTTCCCCCCGCATCCCAGCCCCTGGAAGCGCTCGGGAAGCGGGAGCGCCCGGCTCCAGTGCAAAGGGCCGAGGTGCCCGGCTCCATGGGGATGGGCCGGGGGCGCTCCGGCGGGGCGGGCGCACGGGATCCCGTGGGCTCCGGGTGCAGGAAGGGCCGTGGGGGGAGCGCGGGGGGGCGGCTCAGCCCAGGATGTCCAGGTAGACGGGGGGCGCCTTGAGCAGCGCCTGCAGGCGCGCGTGGATCTCGCCGATGCCGCGGCGCTGCTGCGGCTCCCGCTGCCAGCAGCTCTGCATGATGCCGTAGACCTCGGCGGGGCAGGCGCGCGGGCGCTCCAGCTCCCGGCCCTGCGTGATGCACTCGATGGCCTGCGGGGGCGAGGGGCACGCGGGCGCTGCGGGCCACGGCGGCACCCAGGAGTCCCGCATCCCACCTGCGCACCCCGCGGCGTCCTCGCACGGCCCCCTTCCTCCTTGCCCAAGCGAGGAAGAGGAGCCTGGCGCTCCGCTCGGTGCCGGATCCCGGTTCCGCGCGTGTGTCCCGCCCCGGTAGCGCCCGCCGCGCTGGCCCCGTCACCTCGGTGTTGGAGAGCTGGTACCAGGGCTGCTTGCCGTAGGTGAAGATCTCCCAGAGCACCACGCCGAAGCTCCAGATATCGCTCTCGGCCGTGAACTTGCGGTACAGGATGCTCTCCGGGGGCATCCAGCGGATGGGCAGCATGGTCCGCCCGCCCACCTGCCCGGCAAAAGGGCGCTCGGAGAGCCGGGAATGGCGGGGGGCTCCGCTCGCACCCCTTATCCTCCATTCCAAGCGCAAAATGCTCCGCGCCGCCCCATTCAACCCATTAAATATCCCATCCCATGCGTTAAACACAGGGGCAGCGGATGGGAGGCAAAAGCGGGGCGCGGTTCCCGGCACGGCCGCTCCTTGGGGACACGCGAGGGGCCCCGGGGACCCCGGCCGGGGGCGCCGCTCACCCGGTAGTAGTCGGTGCTGTAGATGTCGCGGGACATGCCGAAGTCGCCGATCTTCACCACGAGCTCCCGGCCCACGAGGCAGTTGCGCGTGGCCAGGTCGCGGTGCACGAAGTGCAGGGAGGCCAGGTAGACCATGCCCGAGGCCACCTGCGTGGCGATGTGCAGCATGTGGCGCAGCGTGAGCGGCCCGTAGGGCTGGCCCTGCCCGGCGTCCAGGATTTTGGCGTCGGGGCCGTGGGAGCTGCCGGGGAGGGGGGCAAGAGAGGCTGCTCGGAGCGGGGCCGGAGCAGGGTGTACATTTGTGCATGTGTTTGCACGCATTTCCACATGTGTGCTTGCATTTGCACGTGTTTGCACCTGCGTGCACTTGTTGTGCAAGGGAAGGGCATGCATGCATGTGTGTGTGTGCGTGTGTTTGCACATATGTGCATGCATTTGCACAGGTGTGCACATATATGCACGTGTTTGCATGTGCATGGACATGTGTGCATGTGTTTCCATGCACTTACATATGTGTGCACATGTGTGCATGCATGTGTTTGCATGTGTGTGCACATGTAGCGCAAGGGAAGGGAGTGCATGCATGTGTGTGTGCAAGTCTTTGCACATTTGTGCACGTGTTTGCACATGTCTGCCTGCATTTGCACAGGTGTGCACATGTATGCATGTGTTTGCACACATTTGCACATGTTTGCATGTGTGGGTACGTTTGCACACATGTGCATGCATTTGCACAGGTGTGCACATATATGCACATTTTTGAATGTGTGTGCACATGTTTGCACGCATTTGCACATGCATGTACACGTTTGCACATACGTGCATGCATTTGCACGGGAAGGGTGCATGTGCCTGGATGTGTTTGCATGTGCAAGCATGTGTTTGCAAATACGTGCATGCATTTGCACGTGCATGCACGTGTGTGCACGCGTTTGCACGTGCGCGCCGCAGACCCGGTGCGAAGGGCAGCCGGTGCTGGTGGCGCCCCGGCCTTTGATGCCGAGCGGTGCTGACAGCCGCGCCGGGGCTTCTGCCGCCGCGAGCGGGGCGCCCGACTCGGCACGGCCCTTCCTGCCAGCTCCCATCACCGTAATGCCAACCGCCGCGGCTCAGAGCTCAGCGCGGGGCCGCTCCAGCGCTGCCTGCGGCCCCCCCGCCCCGTCTAGCAGCAATACCTGGGGGGGCAATCGAGAAGCCTCTGCTTATTGCAGCTGATGGCCAATCTCTCTCTATTTAAGCCTCTCAGACAGCTAATCTAATCAATATTGCAAGGAGGGCTGCATTAGCAGCGAGCGCGCGGCGGGGCTGTCTGCGCGGGGAGGGCCCCCGGCGCCCCCCCGCACCCACCGGAGGAAGCGGTTGAGGTCGCCGTGCTCCATGTACTCGAAGACCATGAGCAGGGGCTCGCCGTCGGTGCACACGCCGTAGAAGCGGACGACGTGCTCGTGCCGCAGCACGGTGAGCAGCTCGGCCTCGCGCTGGAAGTCGCGGCGGGCGCTCTCCGTGGCCTCCTTCAGCGCCTGGCGGGGGGCGCAGGGTGAGGCGCGGCGGGCGCCGCCGAGGGGGCCCGTCGCCCGCGGGGCGCCGCTCACCTTCACGGCCACCAGCAGCGGGCGCCGCTCGGGCAGCAGGTTGGCGCACTCGGCGAGGAAGACCTTGCCGAAGGCGCCCTCGCCCAGCTCCCACTTGAGCGCCACGTCGCGCCGCTGCACGTGGTGCACGCCTGCGGGTGCAGCGGGCGCCGCGTCAGCGCCGTGGTGTCCCCGCGGGCGGGCCCGGTGCCACGGCCCGTACCGGCGGCGCAGAAGTACTGCGGGTTCTCCACGACGTTGCCCTGCAGCCCCTCCAGCTTGCTCTCGGCCGACGGCGCGGGGCTGCCGCCGCGGCTCGCCAGGCGCAGCGACATGGCGAGCTCGTCCTGGCGCGCCAGCGCGGCCGGGCCTGCGGCCACAAGCGCCGTGACGGGGGCCCGGTGCCCCCCGCCACCGCCGCCGGCCGCGGCTCCCGGCCATTCCCAAGCTGAGCCGCATCCGGGAGCCAATTGGCACCTCGCCGGCGGCACCGGGAAGCAGCACCCCGCCACCCGGTCCCCGGGGCCGCGCCGGGAGCTTACGGTTCATGCCGAACTTGGAGCGGCGCCCGCACTTGTTGAGCGCCAGGAGCACGATGGAGAGGAAGAGGCCGGCGCACACGGCCAGCGCCACGGCCACCGAGACCTGGCGGGGCCGCGGCGTGAGCGGGGGGACCCCCGCGGGTGCCGGCCACTGCGCGCGGGGGAAACTGAGGCGAGCGGAGCCGCTCACCCCAAAGACGTGGTCGTCGGCGCTCTCCACGGGGCCCTCCAGGGAGCTGTTCCTGCTGCCCGGTACTGCGGGAATTGCGCGGGATTGGGGGGGGTCCTGCAGTCGGGGGGTCCCGGAGGGGCCGGGAGCAGCATCGCGGTCACTCACCCAGTGGCGACAGAGACACTGGAGCAGCAGGAGGGCAGAGGATAAAATATAGGGACAACCGTGAGCCCCCAAACGGGCACCCCGGCCCCCCCGCAGCGGCCCGTACCGGGAATGGGCTCCTCGGGGTTGAAGCTGAAGGGGTTCTCCATGAAGAGCCCCAGCACGGAGCGCGCAGCGGAGCCCAGCGCGTTGCTGGCCACCAGCGTGTAGTTGCCGTTGTTGACGTGCGTGGGCCGGTTGAGCTGCAGGCAGCCGTGCAGCACGGTGGAGTTGGGCTCGTCCTCCACGATGCGCGTGTGGATGTAGGGCCCCTCGAGCAGCGCGCTGCCGTTGAAAAGCCAGCGCACGCTGGGCGCCGGGTTGCCGTCCACCGAGAAGGGGATGCACCAGAAGTGCTGCGGGATGGCCTCCTGCAGCAGCAGGATCACGGCCGGGACTGCGGGACACGGAGCGGCCCCCCGTCACGGGCGGCGCCGCCGGGACCCCCCGCCGCGCGCCCGCGCCCCGCGGCCGCCTCACAAGTGACGTTGAGCACCACGGTGGCCTCGGCCGGCCCCGCCGCGTTCTCCGCCCGGCACGTGACGTCCCTGCGGTTGAGGCTGGCGGAGACGTTGCCGATGTGCAGGAGCAGCTGCTGCGGCGAGAGCTGCGGGACGGGGAGCGCGCGCTGGCGCGGGGCGCTCCGCCGCAAGCCGGTGCCCCCCGTGCCCGCCGCCCCGCTTGCCTCGGTGACCAGCGGCGCCTCGGGCCCCACGTCGGGTACGTGCCAGCTGCCCGCGGCCGGCGGCTCGGCCGCGATGTGGCACGTGAGGTTGACGCTGTCCCCCTGGCGCAGCAGCACCTCGGTGGGCTCGATGCGCACGGAGGGCGGCTCTGCCAGGCGGCCGCGGCGAGGTGAGTGCAGGGGTCCCGGGATGCATCCCAGGATACGCCCCGGGATGCACCTTGGGATGCACTCTGGGATGTGCCCCGGGATGCGCCTGGCCGCCACTGCCTGCACCTACCACAGCCATGTGGCACCCAGGCGCCCAGCGGCACCAGCTCCCCGCTGGCCCAGCAGTCCAGCGACTGGTTGCCCAGCTCGGCCCGGCCGCCCTCCTGCCACAGCTGCAGCCAGCGGATGCCGCAGGAGCATTCCAGAGGGTTTCCCAGCAGGATGCTGCGGAGGGCACAGCGGGGCTGCCGAGGAGCCGCCGGGATTGCCAGGGCCGCCCCTCCGCGCCGGCCGCGCCACTCACAGCTGCTGCAGCGGCAGGTGCTGGAACGTTTTCCAGGAGAGGCTGCGCAGCGCGTTGGACGAGAGGTTCCTGCGGGGACGGAGCCCCTGAGCCGGCCGCGCCGCCAGCCCCGGATCGTCCCGGCCGCGGAGCAGCCCGAGAGCAGCGGCGCGAAGGGGCCCCCTCCGGCCCCAGGGCCGGTGCCGCGCGGAGCTGCCCGGATCGACGGTTTCCCACTCCATGGCACCCCCGCCTTGCACCTCCCCATCCCGTCCCGCTGCCGTGGACGGAGTTGCCAGGCGCTGGAGCGGCTGGACAGCATCGATCGCGGGGACGACCCGCCCTGCGCCGGGGACAGCGCACGGGGACGGCGCGGTGTTGGCACCCTGCGGCCGGGAGGGGGCTTGGGGCCGCCGGGGGGGCTACTCACACGTAGCTCAGCCTGGGGGTGTCCTGGAAGGCGTCGGCGGCGATGTGCTGCAGCCCCGAGTGCGCGATGGTGCTGCGAGCAGGGAACGGCTGAGCAGCCGCGCTCTCAGCGCCCCGGCCCTGCTGCCACCGTCCCCACGGGGGAAACGAGCACCCCGCAAAGCCGCCCTGCGCCCCCCCGCCGTGGGATCCGTCCCCTTTCCTTCCCCTGGCTCCCCGCCCATCCTCATCCTCTTCCCCGGCTCCGTCCCGCCTCGAGGATGCTCACAGGTTCCTGAGCTCCTGGAGCATCCTGGTGTCAGCCCGGGTCAAGGTCGTCAGCGTCCTCTGGTTCTCAATGATCCTGGTCACCAGAGGAGCCCCACGTAGGGATCCCCCCCACTGCCACCCCGGGGGGTGTCTCCCATTCCGTGGGGCACAAATGGGGGCCAGGGCGGCAGGGGCCGGTTGGGAACTGGAAGCTGCGACCAAGGAGGGGTCTGGTCCCTCTGGCCCCCGGCCGCAGCGGGAGGCCCTGGGCTGCGCAGCCCCGCGTGAGGCTGCGGGGACGGGGGGACGAGGGGGGCAGCGTCTCGCGGGGCGCGCGGCCGCCCCACCCTGCCCGCGGCGAACAAAGAGCCGGCAGCGCCCTGGCCCGCGGGGAAACTGAGGCACGAGGGCTTTGCCGCAAGGCGCTGCGGCAAGGCCTGGGCTGCAGCCGCTGCTGGGGCACCCAGGGGTGCGGGGACCCTCTCAACCCCCACAGCGCCCGCCGCAGCCTCCCGGCCTCCACTCACTCAAACGCAATGAGCACCCACATACAGGGGGTCCCCCAAGCCGGGCAGCCCCAGACCCCGTCCCCAGGTCCCACCACCGCCCTGTGGTGAGTACCTCCCCGGGGTAACTCCCCCGGGGTAACTCCCCGCGCCGGGCGTTACTGCTCGTGAAGCCCCTCCAGCTCCCACCGCGGCCTCCTGGCCTCCACTCACTCGAACGCAATGAGCTCCCGCATACAGGGGGTCCCCCAAGCCGGGCAGCCCCGGACCCCGTCCCCAGGTCCCACCACCGCCCTGTGCTCCCTGCGTTGGGCGTTACTGCTCGTGAAGCCCCTCCAGCTCCCGCCGCGGCCTCCCGGCCTCCGCTCGCTCCACCCCGACGTGCACCCGCACAGAGGGGATCCCCCAAGCCGGGCAGCCCCAGCTCCTGCCACCACCCTGCGCCCGTTACCGAACGTCCCTTCAGCTCCCGCCGCGCCGCCTCCATCCCTCCCCTCCAGCACCGCGGGTCTCGGGGACCCCCCGAGCGGCCCGCAGGACGGCGCGGCGCGGGGGTCCCGCGCAGGGCACCCGCCACCGCGCCACTCACACGTCGGGGAAGGCTCCGGCGAGGCCGGCGAGGCGGCGCAGGGTGTCGGGCCGGCGGCAGAGCAGCGCGGCGGCGGCGGGACAGCGGCAGGGCGCGGGGCAGGGCGCGGCGCGCGGCGCCGGCGCCGGCAC
>JAVCKT010026915.1:0-15753 GCA_032273925.1 Rhynchotus rufescens | reverse complement strand
TAAAATACTTATATGGATGGACATATGTCCAATGCCTCACAAACTTGGAAAACAAAAATATATTCTCCCCACTGTTCCAGATAATTGTAAAAACTTTGAAAGTCACACAGTCTCAGGGCCATCTCAGAGGCCATTCACCTCAAAATTCCACTCAACAAGGGCTCCAAGGCATCCAGAGGTGGATCTATTCTTCTCTAAGTCAACAGAGATCCCCTCTGTAAAGTCTCATCAGCTTGTATAGCAAGAGACCTTTCTTTCCATTTACCATCTTTTCATGATGATGGCTAGTGGAAACAGGAAATAGTTAAGGCAGCTTTATCTCCCATTTACTTTTTCACCCAATTGAGAACAGAACATGACTCTCCCTCACATTTCCAACACTATCAGATGAAATGATGCAGTTTCTGGTAGCTAAATGGTTATACACAGGCAACTAAAATAAGATCTCTTGAAAACAACAGAGGTGACAGCTTAGCTGAACTGATATCTGTAAGGTTTCTGCTACTGATTCTAGGGTTTCAGTCATATAATCATAGCCACTTGTGATTTCCTTGAACTAGTACCTGGTAGCACAGCACTGGTCTGCTTAAGACAATATTTCAACACATAAAAGAAACCTGCAATTCCTGCCCATTCACAGCAGCCATAATTTGGTTAATATAACCAAAGCCAGGGTTTAGGTAGGTTATCACCTGAAACAGGTTTAACATGAAGCCTATAATCAGTCAGCTTCTTGGGAAAACAAATAGCCTTGAAGGGATAATCAGTATTTGGAAGTCAAGTTATGTAAAACATATTTCCCTCTGTGTTATTGCTTCAAGTTTTTTGATTGCACCTAGTATGTGTAAAGAGTGGAAATTATAGAATCTTCACCCTGAGTGGTTTAGGCTCTGTTGTTGTAATAGCTACTTAAGTTTTAAAGGGGTTTTTTTTTGCTTTTTCTTTTGGTCTTTCTTCATGCAGGTAAAAGCTGATAGCAGTAAAGTAATGAGACGGAATAAAGAAATTTGCAGCCAAGGAAACTCTGCCAATTTTCTAAAACAGATGCCAATGCTTTTGGCACCTTGTAGTTGACTAAAAATTGAGTCCAAATTTATCATCAAAGAGCTAGCCAGGCATGCAGATTGCACACATATCTTCCTCAAAGGAAAAGCTTACAAACTTAGACAACTTCACAGTATCACTTTCCCTTAAAACACAGATCAAATAATTCTCCTTCCTCCCAGCACAAACCACACTATATCTACTACAGTATATAAAAATACACAATTGTGTTTCTCTACTTCTATTATTATCCATGTATAATATATACATACCAGAAGACAAGTACATTGAAAGCAAATGCAACACATCCACACATACCAGTGTGTAGCTCTATTTATTGGATGCACATATCCCCAATACATAGACCAAACAAGAAAAGAACAGTATTAACAGGGTAACAAAATATCCTTACTGTATTAAAATTACCTCTTTTATAGACGATGGGTCATGAAACTCTTTCATAGTTTCACCCTGTCAGTAAGTATGCCAAACTCTGGCTCCATGTCCTTATTAAAGCAAAGCACTTCAGCATACATATTACTTCAAGCAATTACTAGGATTATACAACATAACTACTACTACTTTCAGCTAGTCACAGTCTTCAAGGTGTGTGCTTTGCTGGAATAAACCTAATTTACTAAATATCTAAATTTTAGTTAAAAAATCAAACATATGCCTGCCAGTGCTTGAAAGAGGAAAGAAAATGAAAAGCATGAATTTTGGTCTAAAAGGGTAGCAGTTATTTTGCATTTTAGCTTATTGTAACCGAATTCTAGACACCAATACAGGCTGGGGACTGACTTTCCGGAGAACAGCTCTGTAGAAAGGGACCTGAGCGTCACAGTGAACGACAACTTGACCATGAGGCAGCTGTGTGCACTGCTGGCCAAGAAGGCCAACGGGATCCTGGGGTGCATTAAGAAGAGCGTCTCCAGCAGGTCGAGAGAGGTGATCGTTCCCCTATACACAGCCCTGGTGAGGCCACATCTGGAGACTGTTTCCAGTCCTGGGCTCCCCAGTACAAGAGGGATGTGGAGCTGCTGGGGAGAGTCCAGTGCAGGGCTACCAGGATGATCAGGGGCCTGGAACATCTGCCCTATGAGGAAAGGCTGAGGGAGCTGGGCCTGTTCAGCCTGGAGAAGAGAAGGCTGAGGGGGGACCTGATCAGTGTGTATAAATACCTCAAGGGAGGGAGGGAGGAGGAGGGGGCTGGCCTATTTTCAATGGTGGACAGCAATAGGACTATGGGAAACAGCCACAAACTGAAGCGCCAGAAGTTCCACAGGAACTTAAGGAAGCATTTCTTAACAGTGAGAGTGACAGAGCACTGGAACAGGTTGCCCAGGAAGACTGTGGAGTCTTCTCTGAAGATCTTTCAAACCCGCTTTGACACAGCCCTGTACCATGTGCTCTGGGTGACCCTGCGTGTGCAGGGAGGTTGGACTAGATGACCTGTAGAGATCTCTTCCAACCTTAAGCATTCTATGATTCTATGATTTGCTCAAGAAAGAAGAAATCAGAGAAAAACTTGGATCTAACATAAGTTATGGCATTACAGACTTGCCTGAGGTGAGAGACAGTTACCTCTTCAGGATGGTTAATATGTACAGAATATACTTCTCCACGATTCCCCGGCAACACAGACTGCCCTCCTAGCACACAGTAATACAAGTAAACAAAGAGTGGAGCAGAATGGAGACACCATGGCCAAACTTTGTTGTCTTCCCTGCAGAGGTGGTAATCTGATGCAGCTGACTGGTGAATAGAGGGTGGGGCAATGTAAAGACACCATGGCCAAATTCTGTTATACTCCCTGCAGAGCTGACAACCTGGTCATATCACAGAGCTGATAAGTCACATAGTATGATAAGATGTCTGGTGCTGAGCAAACAACCATGGCAGATCCCTTCCGATGGACTTTGCTCAAACTTCTTTTTATTCTAATTTCATTATAATACTAATACACAACCCCATTCTAGAAGTTACTCTCTTCCAAGGAATGACCACTCTTCATTGAGAATGCTCTAGATTTTCCGTTAACTTGAAGGACTTTTTAAACCAATCAATAACAAAAGTAAGGATGATTGGAGTCATTCAAGCGCATTTTACTTAAGTCATTTTACTTAAATGTAAAAGAAACTAGGGAGGGATATAGAGGGAAGAGGGAGGGAGGAAGGAAGAAGGAATCGGAGAGAGAGAGAGAAACGGGGGTGGGGAGGAGGGAGGAGAGAGAGAGAGAGAGAGAGAGAGAAAGAAAGAGAGAGAGAAAGAGAAGACTCCATGATAACTTCTGGATCAGTTGACAAGCTGAACCCCTTTTCTCCCCTTGGGTCAGGATGCCACCTGAGGAGACACCCTGAGGTTAAGAGCCCTCTTCCAACTTCTGGGGTGAGTGATGGATTGCACATTTGTACACTAGGCACTAGCTAAGAACCTCACACTGTAGTAGAGAATTTCCTGTACCGATATTGGAAACCTGTTGTCTAAAAGTTGCATTTGAAAAAATCATGCTATTTGTGAACTCAACTACTTGTTTTGAAGGTGATCAGACCTACCGTTGAGAGGCTATTCACGAACCCAATACTGTGAGAGTTGAACCTATAGCCGATCACACTATATGTGAATTCAGTTTGCTGTTTTGAAGGCGATCAGACCTACAATTGACAGACTCTTTGTGAATCCAGGACTGCCAGAGTCAGGCCTATAGTCACCACAGGATTTGGTGTCCCTATTAAGAAATGATTCCATCTACCCCTGGTCCCCCTAACCTTTGAAGATCAGCTGGAACAACGGGATTCATCTCTTAACAAATTTGCACCCCGCTCCCACAAACCGGAACACTTACTCTCTTCTCTGTCTCCCTTCCTTCGTTTTCTGATTGCCAGTCATCAACATGGAGAAAGTAGATGTAACATCACCTTTCAATCTGAGTACAGCAATCCCACTACATACTTAGTAAGAAGACTAAAAGTTTTTATCCTTTTTTTGAGGGGGCGGAGAGGAGGAGGGGTATAGAGTTGAAACATATTTTTCTTAGAAATAGCATTTTCTTCTAAGTATAGTTTTTATCTATGTGTATAATACAGGAAAAGGCTCCTTTTCTCCATTCTCTTAAAGGCTTAATTTTTTTAATTTCCTGACTTGAGGGAGGAAATTGACATCAATCATACTAGTATTTCATTCAAATGCTTGTATTGCATAAACACGGTATAAAGGTATGATGAAAAGTTATGTTGAATGTAAACCAGAATCTATAATGATAACATCACTTTAACATGCTCCATAGTATACATAATGAGGCAGATCCTCAGCCAGAACAAACTGTTACGACTTTAACTCAATGGTAGGGAGCCAGCTGTATTTATGTGCATATATATATATATATGTATATATATATATATATATAAAGAGAGAGAAGGGAAAGAGAAAGGGACAGATGGATTGTTAGGGTTTTGTTTTGCTTTTCTTTACTATAAATATCTACTAGAGAATAAGAGGCCAATTATATTTTTGTCAGGCCAGCAATTATACATACTGATATGGAACCCGTACAGAAGGGGTTCAAGTAGATAAACAGATCATACTATATGTAGATCATCATCATATAGATCATCAGATCATATAGCACATCAAGCAGATATATAGATCATACACATCAACAAAATTCTGCTTGCTCTCTTTCACAGGAATATGTTTGTATACATAAATAGAATATTTTCATTTTTTATTATACTTGCCATTCTTGAAAAGCTTTTTTTCTACACCAGTTTATTTTTACATTCATTTTACATGGTGGAGATTATATTTTAAATAGATAAAAGGATCTAAACTAGCTGAAATAGTTAAATTCATTTTGCCAGTTTTTCTCGGATATTATTAATCCTCCACAAGTTGAAGATCATGCTTCATGGCTTTTAAAAATATTTTCCCCAAGATTTGTATTTCTACATGTATTCCTTTGTATTCCTTACCATGTCAAAGTTCAATTTTTAGTTTTTCTTAATTTTCAGATATATACACATACACTCTAAAAAAAAACCTTAATCCAAGATAGCTACTTTAATAAATTACATATTCTCAATATAATTCTTGATGCATCACACGTCCAGTAGTCTCCTAGGACTATGTTCTGCCCTCCACTATGCAGACAGCTTATTACTCAAAATATTCAGTGAATCATTAATGATACACACTCGCAGAGGAGAGATCAGAATTAAGCCCTTGTTTGGTGCTTTATATTTGCACTCCAGCTTGTACCTTATTAACAATTGCAAAAAAAGATAGAAAAAAATAATTTATCTATACAATTTCATTTTGTGGCCTATACACCATTCATTTGGGAGAGATATTATAGCAAATGCTCTTTCATTTCCACTTGTATATAGATTTAAATCCGATATTTTAGGTGTTGCTCTGTGTGCATCTTTGGGGGATAATTATTCTCTCTCAAACAGCCTGATATTGGCTTCCAAAAAAAAATAAAATTAAAAAAAAAAAAAATAAAGCAAGGCCTTTCTAAAAGTACAATCCAGAAAACTATACTTGAATATAAGAGCGAGTCAGTTATGACACAGAAAAATGATTCATTAACTCCTTCTGTCTTTGACAGTATCATTCATCCTCATTGCTGAGATAGTGCTCTTTTCATTTTTGTTGTTTTGTATTACAAGGAAGGCATAATCACTTAGGCAAACTGCTTACACCTGACCCGTTCTGTTTAGGTTTTTGTTTAAATCTGTTTCCTCGACAAACCTGAAAAGAGTATTGAAAGAGAACTATCCAAAAACATCTATTTCCCAATTACCTGAAGACTTATTATAAGGTGCAGTTCTCCTGTCATGAGTTCTGGAAATATTTTACTGTCACGTAAGTTTATTTATTGATATAGAAAACAGATTAAAAAAATAGTAATTTTGGCCAAAAACTTGCTTTTATAACTAGAAAATTTCCTTCGCCTATATTCTGTGTATGGCGCTCTGAATCACTTAAGGCAGCTCCAGAATACAGCATAATCTTTACCCCCATACATGCTGCCCCTAAAGCACACGCCAAGTTTTGTAAGCTTTGGATCTAGATTCCTGGTATTTATGACTATAAATTCATATCAGAAGAGATAAAATATCTAAAGGATAGCACAAATTCCATCAGTTCTTGGTTGATCTTGCATCTGGACCCGGCACTAACACACTGGTTCCACTGCAGACAATGGAACTGCACTATGAGGGAGAAGATGCACTACCTCTCCGAAAGAGCTTTCTATTAATAAAAAAGTTGATGGATTTGATGGACTAATGAACAAATCCTAATCCACTCATCATACACATCCTATCTTTATACACATACAGCACTGCTTACAGATTAACAGATTTCATGCAGGGAGATACTTGGGGCCCAAGCTCCAATCTAAGTCTTCCTAGTGAACCCCTCCTGAGCTTACTCATCTGCTATCAAACACGAGACAGCTGACAGGTTTTTAAATGATGAACTCCTATGGGTCACATTACTTAATTATACAGTACATCCAGGGATACACACATGGGTCTTTTATGGTAAATGATATGACTGTCTTAAAAACTCATTAATATGTCATTAACCAAGCAGACATTTACTAATTAAACAATTAGCCCCTCTCTTCTATTCCTTTGTTCAATACAGAGATGCTCATTTACTTCGATCCCCCTTTCAGATTTTTTTTTTCTTTTAATTTCTTTTCCAAGAAAAACATGTATCTATAAAACATTTCGTTCACTTTTGGCTCAGCTCAGTCAAATGGGAAACCAAAACAAAGTCTGGATTCCCAGCTGGTGAAAATAAGCTTTATCTCATGGAAGTTAAAGGAGCTATGGTGATTTATCCCACCTGAGGATTTTGCTCCAGGCTTCCTAAATATAAATAATTTATTAATTTCAAATGCCTGTCTACAGTCAAAATGCTGGCTTTTCCTGTCCAAACCTACAGTGAGTTTTGCAGACTTACAGAAATGCATTCAACATCCATTCTGAGCTGCATAATTATTAAACATAAACAAAATCTCTAACACCAATAAAGCAAGTATAAATATGCAAGGATCAAGGCCTGGAAGCAGATCATTCTGAATCACTATATGAAGTTAAACACCAAAGGAGCATGCTGTATTCCTGCTTTTGAAACTCAAACGATTTTTAATAATTTTACTTCTGCTGTTTTCTGCTGATAAACATAGCTTGATTATGTTTGATGTGTTTTAACTGTGCTAAACTCTGATACAAACAAGGATTATCAAATATCTCAAATTGGAATATAGTGAATTTCTTTTTGCAGAGAATTCTCCCACTTCTCCTTTATGATCAAACGGTAAACAAAACCGTATTTCTACTTGAGGGCCATCATACTACTGTAAATACAGTAGTTTTACTAACATAAAAATCTCATCATATATAGGCTTAGAGACAGAAAACAAAACGGACGTTTCTTTTACTTTTTATGTTACACGTGTTCTGACTCCTATAGTTTTATTTACAATTGCTTACTGGGAAACTGTCTTTAAGAAGCTTTGGATTACCTACCCTATATGAAACAGAACTCTATTTACCAGGAGGAGGTAAAAACTTTTCTCTAGGTCTTCCTGTCTCATGTCAGGTAGCGAAATTGGCACCTGGAAGGCTGATGTGGTCCACAAGCACAGGCCACTGCTAGAGATCAGAAGCAACTTCAGAGATGTTAAGAGCTGCTTAGATCTCAGAATTCACCAGGGCCCATTAGACCATCAGAAAAAAATACTAAACAGCTGTAATGCTCTGGCATTTCTGGCCCAGAAGGTATGAAGTTATATGTGAACAAGCCAAATGAATCTAGCATTTGAGACAGAAAAAAAAAATCAGGAAAATTTGTCTTAGAAGAAGGGTTCTCTGTGCAGCCATGAGGTGGAAGTCTGTCCTCTTCTGATGACGAGCACAGATGAAACCTAATGACAATGAAACATCCTCCCAAGGTGTGTCACAGAAATGACTTGCCCTGACCTGAAAGACCATGGTAAAGGGTTTGGAGAAATCACATCCTGACTCATGTCCAGCCAAGCCACACATTCGACCCAGTACCTCTCTGGAGAGCCAAAGTAACTTTATTCTTGAGGATTCAATTCAGAGGTCAGCTTGCTTACGGACGACAGAAGACTTCATCAGACATTCACTGTTGTTGACACTGTGAAGTCCACTCAGGCTATCAGGAATGCTAAACATCAGTCAAAGCTGCAGCATTTTTCATGCCCAGCTACGTACAATCTCTGTGTTCAAATACAAAGGAGTTAGCATAATAATACTGTGCTATGCAAAGTCTGTAGAGGGCTAGACTTCTCTCCTACTCAGTAAATAGCAGCAAATTTGTGGCACCATTTTAAGCAGAGAGCTCAAAGAAGCTACAGTCCAAATGAAAACTGACCTATAATATATAATTGACCTGACATTCAGAAGATGTGCTTATTGAGGTTTCTTCTTAAGCAGTGACTTGTTTACAGTGCAGGTGGAGACACACTTCAACTCAGAATGGGATACAAATGATAAACATTTTTAATAGATCTTCAAGATGTCTTTAGATACAAGACATACCTACTACCTACTAACTAATAAAAACAAGATAAAGCTCTGCATGCAAACAAGCCCTTGCAGCATTTCCTACTTCACAAACCAGTCTTATTTCACTACTGGTTAATACTTATTAATGCTGTGACAAAATCCACACTTTAAATCTTCATTTCAATCACTCCCACCCAGATAATAACACATAGGCAGGGAAGGTTCAACATCCTTGCTGCTCAGTAATACCTTTTATATAGAAGGACAAATTTCCAGAACTGCAAACATGGAAAAGCAAAGAGATATTTGCGTGAGAAAGATTTTCATAAAGGAAAGATCAATCCCCCCTCCACTGACTGAAGAGAAAATTAATTACTGCAGTTGGCAGAGGATAAATGATTCCAATTTACAGAGTTGTGTAATTATAGCAGCTGCAGAATCGAAAACTGGATGTTAACTTTGAACCTCCACCCCAACATGACATTTCTACTTGCATTTAGTTCTGCCACTTGTGAGCACGTTGAAAGTTCTCTCACTGTGTCTTCATAATTATATGTTGGTTCAAAAATAATCATTGGCTCCATTGCATAGATGAAACCTTATCATCTGGTTAGCAAAAGGTATGTTGTATTGTCTTTGAAGTCCTGAAATCCCCACAGTGGAAAATTTATTAGGGGAAAGTGATGTTATGGCAACATAATTAATTCTGCCACAACATGTAGAATTAACTGCACTGTTAAGAATTAAGAATTCAAAGAAGAGTTCAAAGAAATAAAAATACTTTATGTCAAGCCATGAGGTATAACATTTCTATAAGCTCTAACAACACCATATAGCAAAGAGCCATTTCAGAGAGATATTTAGGTTAAAAAAAATAAAAAGGGAAAATAAATGGTTAAGGAAAAGGGGAAACGTCTTCAGTGTTTTTCCTTTTTTCTCATGGGAGGCTGTCAGTTATGCTTGTGCAGAGAATTCTGTTCTCTTTTTGAAGCCAGAAGGAAAGTTTTTAATCTCATCTTTAATCCTTTAAAATATGTAAGAGATTTAGAAGTGAACAGGGTAAATTTGGCAGAAGATCCTAGCTATGAAAGTAAGGTAATTTCTTTCAACTACTGATTGCCAAAGGAGTTCAAAGCCTGCCACCTAAACTATCTATCAATTCCAGCTACAAGCTGCAATCTACTGATTTTTTACATTTCTTTCTATTGATCAAAAAATATTTAGAAAAGTTACCAGCTACAAATGAGTGAGACAAAGTGATTCTGATATACTGGAATGAAGGCTCTTGAGTTGTTGCCTTTTACAGAGTGAATGAAGAATGAAAGACATTTTCTCAAGCAATATACACAATACTATTCGTGGTGACTGTGGTTATTTTATGCAACAACAATAAGGCCTAATTACAATTTCAGAAACCCTTATAAAATTGGAAACTGAGTCAACCAGACAGCTTCTAGCACAGGGACACTTCTTTGACTTTTACAAGATATTTTATGCCATTTAAAGTTCATATGCATTTCATACAGAGAAAAAATGTTTTTGCATCGCCTGTCTAAAGTGACAGTCCTGTATACAGAAGACACAATATGACTTTTTGCCCCTAGTGTTTCTTGTGGTTCATGTGATATCAAAATCCACATGATCACCTGAGATTGGGTTTCTATCCTATTAAGTTCTTCCTTTATAGGAGTAAAGAAAAAAAATCTTATACCAAAGTTTAGAATTTAACAGTAAAGAAAGGACTTATGAGGAAATCTGGCACAAAGAATCCTATCTTGACTAAGATTACACAGAATCCCCTGCTAAATCTTAAATATTGAGACAAAAGCCTAAGACCTGCTTCTTGGTCCTGGTCAACCTGTTTTTAATTACCCTGGCACAAACCTACTGGATAAATTAAGCTACTAGTTTTATCCCCCTTTATTTATATCATCCTTATTTATCAGGCATCTTGCACTGCCTTCATGGCATTGCATTAATGAACAAATTTGACAGGTGAAGATTTAGCCCTTAGAAAGGACTTAGTCAAAATGACTAAGGACCTCAGGTTTTGGTTCTCTGCAACTGCCATCCAAAAGATGAGAGGCAACATCAAATAGGCTTGGTTTTCTCTATCATTTGTCAATTCAACATGCACTAAGCCCTTGTCACAAGGCACAAAATTTTGGAAACTAATCCAAGAGGGCCCACATCTCTTCTCAAGTCATGTCAGGACAAAATGAAAGGCCACTGAAGTCAGGGAGTCTTATGCTAGTTATAAGAAGATTAGAATTTAATTTCTTCTCCTCTCTCTGAAATAAAGTACAGCATTAGTGTTATTAAAAATTAATATGGAAAAAAAAATGCATATAGCAGATTTTTTTCAGCTATTTTCAACGTACACATAAACATGCAGATATAACTATCTGTAAAATGCAATAAAATTGTTTATACTTGACATAATCTGTGTCATTATTTTGGTAAAGATTAAACACTTCATTATTATACTCAAATTAATGAATTATTGCAATATATTTTTAAAATGTCTGAGTCAAGATCTCAAACATTGTTCTTGGGTTTAGGATATACTTGATGAAGCATTCTAAAAATCTTGAGAAAGCATTTGATGTATTTACACAAGTCACATAGGTATATTATTGGTTTATACATACACTTATGTAAATATATACAAAGTTGTAATAATCTCTATTCATGCAAACTCCTAATAAATGCAGTGTGTGAAATCTCCCAGTGATATGTAGCTGCTAATTTTTTTTCAGTGTTCTACTAGGAGCTGGTCCAAATCCCAGTAAAGTCACTCCTAGAGCACTCCTCTTAAAAATAGCTTTTACCTTTGAGCAAACATGAAAATAGAGAACATTTAAACAAAAAGCTTTTAATTTTGTCTATAATTTTCTGTTAGCTCTGTTATTATTGAAGGTTTTTTTCCAAGCTTTCATCCCTACCACTGACAGTCTTCTGCAGTCAGATTTTGCTCACCTTATGATTTGTTGCCATGGAAATTATTCCTGTGTCAGAAACCGAACTTCATATGCCCGTGTGGGAGGAAAAAACCCAAGCCCAAGCTTTCCTAAGCCACGAAAGCACAATATCTAAAATTAAGCAAAATAGAAAAGCTTTCTGCCAAAAATTAGGTAATACTGACTTTGAAATTAGACAGTAAACCACTTGCAATTTTAAGGTTTTGAAAAGTTATAAAGAACACATAAACACATTAGGCATGTTTTTTTTGGTGATTGACCTAACATCTCTTAGTATATTTTGTCAGGAAAAAACACAATCAAGCAAACAAACAAAAAATCTGAGCACAATTAAAAATGTAAATATAACTATATTAAAAAAAAAAAAAGAAAGAAACAAGTATATTCCTTAAGACAGATTCAAGGCTTCTTTGGGTTAGATATTAGTTTCAACAATGAGAACAGAGACATGCCATCTACATGCTGATCTTCTGTAAGGAGAATTGGTCATCGTCTTGTTTGTTTGTTTGTTTGTTTATTGTTTTGTCTCATGTGTTGTTGTATGTGCTTTCTGTGCTTTCTGTGAATGGTACTGGAGTCTGTTGTAGCCATATGTACAATAACAACATATTTCATTTTGAATGGTTATTGGTCTGATCCTTTTTATTCCTCTACAGTAATATGAAGATCTTCTACATGATCTCTTAAACCCCACTTGATGTGGACTAGATGGTATATTCTGTTTTATGGAGTAAAGAAATAAAGTTTATACTGATGCAGTTTAAGACAGAAATGAGGCACAGGAGAAACTGAATATTTTATTTCCTTTCTTTCTAGAAGCTCACTAGATCTCCATAAAAATTGCAGAACTATGCACTTTAAAACTTTTAAAATGTTAAGTATGTGGCTTTGGTTAAAAAATGTTACGATTTCCAAGTCTACGTTTGATGAAAATCTGCTGTCTTTGAACACAAACTGGCACATTTCTGTGCACACAAAATACACGTGCAGACAAATAAATGCTATTTTCATATGCTTTCAGTGCATGAATAAGCAGTTTCTGAAACATGCATAGAAAGGAAAATGAAGAACATCTAAACACAAGAAGTGGCACTTTTAAATTATGACATATTCTACAACATAGTCTGCATTTGTGTTATTCTGCATGCAATTGTTGTTTCTCGTTTTACATTTCTGAATAGGATACCTTAAAAGTATTCTCATTTATTTTATTATTTTCCTTTACACCACTTGCTCTCTAGATCTTACAATGTAGTGCTCATAAAACCTTGATAGGAAATTAGAACAACCTAGACAAAAAAAATCTATATATATGTTTTTCAGTAACACGCCACTCAAGCTATTTACTTCCAGATAGACTTTTAAGTTGAAATAATCTAAGTCTTGTATAAAAGCATGTGTGCTAGAGAATAAAGTATGTTGAGATTATCTGAACTGGTCAAAAAATGCTGGAGTTCAGGACTTCTAGACTAGAAGTATCCTTCATTTTCCTTCCTGAAGCTATCAGTGTGAAGAAGATACATGAGAGTGCCCCACTTCCCCTACAGATTGCTGAAATATGTCTGTATTTCATCAGTCAGGGACCATAATTCTTTTATCCTTCATCAGGAATAAGAAGTGAAGATAGCTACCATATAGTAAGGATGCTTTGTCTTTAGTAAACTGAGAAATGTTATTCTCTTGTCTCCTCAAACTATCATGAAATATGACCTTAAGACATAACTGATAATAGATTTAAATAAGGGGATTTTTTTTCTCATCTCTTTTTCTCTTACTTTCCTTCTTTTTCATCATAAAATGGAGAAAAGAGGAAAGAGTCAGAAGAAGAGCCAGTTAGAAAGTGAGGAAGAGGCAAATTATGAAGGCTAAAAAATGCTATAAATTTTCAAACCTCAAAATAGCAAGCAATCCTATAAATATATCTCTCTGAATTGTTTCATAGTTTTTGTCTTTATTATTGTCATTTTCACAAACAGACACATTTTGCTGACCAAGATTTCAGTCACACAAATGTCTTCAGAAATCTTAAGGGTAGCTAAGATAGACCAAATAAGTATTAATGTAGGCATTCACACTATTCACATGAAGAGTGTTAATTTATTTGTTTATTTATTCATACATCTGAGAAACTAAACAACTATATTTCTTAATGGTTGCAAAGATGAAAGAAGTATTCTTTTTTTTGGAACTGACTGTCCTCTATACAAGAAATTAAAGAAGCACTGATAGCGTAGATCACCTATCTGAGATAAATCACGGAAAGCAAATGACAAATTCAATTTGTCAAACCATCAATAAGGTTAAGGTTTGATGACACATACTATTATCTAAATAAATTAAAGAGTCCACTTAACCATCAATCTTAAAATGAGCTAACATTGGCTCCAAGAATCATCTAGCCTCAGCTGCAGAGAGTTAAAGAATAAGATGATGAAAGACAGGCAGCAAGGCAGGAATGCCAGCTGGAAAAGTAAAAGAAAAATCTTTTTGGCTTAACTAGAAATAATGGTCCTTGATAAAAGAAAAAGAGTTTTGGTAGAGTGAAGAATCTATATATATATGGTAAAAATGAAGCTAAAACTGGAAAATTGATACAGAGTTGAAGCGCCATTTTATTCAAAGGAGAATAAGAATAAGAAAACAAGGCAACAATCTGAGTGATCATCAGGTACACGATACATAAATATGTTTATACATTAGTGAAAACAAATAATCAATTTAGAGCATGAGGACATTGTTCGGCCATCATAACAAAGCATTTTCTATGCGAAAACATTGAATGTTTTACCTATCCCTTATAGAATGATTTTTGCAACAGCTGGAATGCATACCAGATCCTTCATATCTGTCTAAAACCACACTCTGGTCTTGAAATAGTTCCCTAACTACAACATGCTAGAACCCAAAGCCCGCATCTAGTTATGAAACACCCAAAAGTGGACAATTATGTATATGAATACATAAGACATTTTGGGGGGAACAATGGGTACTTTTCTTCTCCTGTTTTTGTTCCCAACACCTTTTTGGATCTCTCTGTTATTTTTTTTCATTACCTGAAAAGCTTTATGTGTATTTTATAGATTCTTTCTTTAGCCAAATACTCTATCACTCCTGTGACAGGAACATGCATGAAAGTACAGAACAGTTAATGTGTGTCTTCTGCTACACTACATTTTCTCCTAAAAAATAAGCAGCTTTTTTTTTTTTTTTAATGTAAGTACAACAGTTTAATTCAATTTACCCATGGTCCACAGACTAGTTCTATTGTGACTAATAACAGCATCAATTGCTATAAATTTCTTTACAAAGATTTGGACATTCACTTGAGAATGTTTAGAGATCAAAAAAAAACTTTGAAAACAAGTGTGCAAAAATATAAACATCTATTAAAACAGATGAAAAACCCCTCTTTAAGAACTATCTAATGTCACAGCTGTCATTAGTGTGTGACATCAGATATTGATGCAAATTAAGGATCCATTATTGGCCTGTTTTTCAGCTATCAGTAAGAAAGGCTTAAGCTTAAATAATATGATAATAACACAAATTATCCTATTCTCTTGAGTAGTCTCCTTAACTTTCACAGAACTACAGCAAGACGCAAGACCTGCAATTATAAAAACTCAGCTCCTTGCAAACATCAGACTTTTTTTTGTAAGAATAAAGAATATTCTTTATTTGCCATATCACAACCCTTGTACAGCACAGGACAGATTACATTTTGTATAGATGCAGCACGGCATTGGAATAAAACCTCTGGGCCTTTCCACAAGCAATTATTTTGCTATTTTAGTATTGCACAAGACAAAAAGATTTTTAAGTAATTTTCCTGTGTTACACTTTTTTACATTTATATAGCACTAAATACAGAATTTTGATACATTTCAGCAAAAAGAGCACGCTAGGCTCTATTTTCTCAAAGTACAAGAGAGAAAAAAAAATGCAAATTGTGCTGTTGCTGAACGGGTGTTGGCAAGCCTTGTTCGCTAGCTGGACTGACCTGGGGTTGTCCTCACCCCAGGGCCCTAGAGCACAGATACCAGTGTGGGGGATGCGGCAAAATGGCGTTTATTGCACAGTTCAGTCTGCCTATATAGTCCTGTAGAATGCGGAGACTCACCTACTGCCCAATCGGGAGACTAATTTCAACTTTTCGCCTTGTATGGCATGGGGTTATC
>JAVCKT010026914.1:0-54104 GCA_032273925.1 Rhynchotus rufescens | reverse complement strand
GCCCGCGCCGTCCCGGCGGCGCCGGCCAAGGGAGCCCGGCCGCGGCGCCCGAGGGGACGAGTGTCACCTCAGAGAGGTAGCGGAGCGGGGGGAGGCCTGCGCCTGGGCGTCTGCCTTCAGCATCGCCCTCGTAAACTCGGTACCTGCAGCGAGCAGCTCCCTACGTGCCGCCCGCGCTGCTCTCCCGCCTCTCTCGGCCCCTCAGAGTGTGTTTGCTGACTGTCCAGTCATTTCTTCTTATTCATTTGTGTCCGAGTCTCCGCACGCCGCTGCTGCAGGGATTTCCAGGGCCGCAAGCGCGGCTAGGAGCTGGGAAGAGCCTTTGGCAGCGGAACAGCCTGCAAACAGTGGGAGTCTACTGCACCACCTGTAGACAGATCATCCCAAGAGCCTCTAAACCACCAAGAGCTTGCGCTGGTGCAGGGGGTGGGTTGATGTTTGTCCCAAGTCAAGCACGTGGCTCCGAGGTGACGTGGGACACGATGGAGATCGGAGCCTGGCCCCTCGGTCATGGCAGCCGCGCTGGCAGAACCTCCCGGTTTCTCGCGCGTTCCCACAGGGATATGAGCACATGTCAATGGGCAGCTGAGCATCATAAGCCTCACACTTGGATTTAATTAACTTCACAGCTGTCTGGATGTCCAAAGTGGCTGAAAGGGCCCTGCGCCTGGGCCAAAAGGCAGCAGGAAATTGAGGTCAAGGCTCCAAAGCAATTTTCAGAGTTCAGCACAGAGAAAATCAGTTAGATCCAGACAAAATCAAGTCTGCTGGATGCCCTTTTCTGGGTCACCTTCCCTCTCCTTGTATTCCTGTCCCCATCCTGAGGAAATCAGTGAAAGGACCCTTGGAGAATCCTAAAGAAAAGCTGCAGCAAGCAGAGCAGAGTGTGGGTGTTTCATTATTTGAGAAGAGAAAATGTAAGGATATGGAATCATGCCTTGAGTTGTATCAAGCACCTAGGATGCGTGAGTGGAACACCTGTCAGACATATTAAAACATGGTGTTTATTTAAAAGGATTGCTATAAAAGACTTCAATTGAAGAATTTTATATATATATATAACTATATATATATTATATATATAATATATATATAATATATAAAATTATATATATATAAAAAAACTATATATATATAGTTTTAAGCGTCGAGGTAGAAGGACAAAGCCCTGAGTTTTGTGTTTGAATTTATGTCGAAGGACTTTTGAGCTGGCACAAAGCCTGTTTGAAATCATTTCTGGCAGCATGTGGGACCAGGAGCCTGTTTGCCTGAATTCAATTGCAAATTAGGGTCTAAAAATGTTAAAAGGAAATGGCCAAGCTAAAACAGTTCTTTATAAAACAGCTACACTTACTTTATTTCATAATGACTGAGATGGATTTAATTAAAAAAAATCTCTGGTTTTAACTGAATAACACTCTCTGTTTACTGTTTTAGCCATTGGGGAAAATGGAAATAGGTTAGTCAGGACTGCTTAGAAACAGTGTTTATTCCTGTGTACGAACAGGGTGCAAAAAATGCCCTAGATTGCTGATACTACAGAGAGTTGGTAGAATCCAGCCAAAATAATCTATGCAACTGAATTCTTTTAAAAAAGGATGGAAATAAATAATGTAATTTTCTGAGAGGGGATTTCTGGGAGAATCTGATGCTCCTCTAATTGCTTTTTTGTTTGTTTGTTTGTTTATTTATTTATTTATTTATTTTTATTTCATTCATCCCCTGCAATTGCAATGAGAATTTGGGAGCAAGATCCTCCCAGATGTGGGATCTGAGTGCCTCAAATCCGCAGGAGTTCTCCGTTGTTGGGGAGGAAAGGGTGAGTGGCTTCTGCAATTACCAGCATCAGGACGATGAAAGTTCAAGTTTGAAATGAGAATTTGGAGGCTGGCTGCCTCTCTTCTTTGCAGACAATTCCCACTGAGGTCTGTGGAAACTCATTGGGTGGGGGAAGGCTACTGCAGAATCTCATTTATTTTCCTGATTCACCGCAGCTACTCCTGTGGAGATGGAACGCAGGAATCGGTAGCTGAAATGAGAAGCTTTTATTTCATCAGCGGCTTCTCAGGAGACCACGACATAAGATGTGAGAGGGATTTTTCCATACTTAAAAGCCAAAGCAAAGCCTTCCCATGGACCCGTGTGTTGGAGACAGAGGCTAACAGTGTCCCTGCAGATCTGGCTGTGTGTGTTGTCCACCAACCTGCAGCAGGGCAGCTTCAAATCAGCTCAACAAAACTCAAGGATGATCTGGTAAAGGATGGGAGGAAATTGTGGGGTGAATGTGGAGCCGTGAGCGGTCTTAACTTTAGGGGCTGGAGAAGCAAAATTTCAGACCTCAGAGCTGATTTCTGGTCATTCGAAAAACACACTTTCCAAGCAGGGGCCAGATGTAGCTGCCTTTCTAGATAAAGGAACTTGCCTGCCTGTAGCCTCTCTGTGGGGAGAAAGTGGCTGTTGAGCACCACTAAATAACCTGGTGTTTCACTGGAGGACAAAAAGAGAACATGAAAAGCAGTGACCTTAAATTCAGCTGAGTTTCTCTGCCTTCAGTCTGAAGATTTGTAAGATGGTTCAGAAAACCGGAGAACATCTCCGGGCAGGGTGCTGTGTTGGATGTGAGTGGCAGCAGCTGCATTAACTGGTAACGTGAGGCCAGAGAGATCCCCAGGCCGTTGATGTTGCAGCAAGAGTTGGAAGGAAAGTGGCTTGGCACTGCTGTGCCCAGGAGGGGCCACGGGGATGGCTCGCAAAGAGCTTGGCAGAGGTTGTTAGCTCAGCTCTAGGGATTGCCTAGAGCTTGCTGCTCCTTCCTGCTAATACTGAGGAATCTTTAGGTAGGGTGTGATTGATTCTGAACTTGATTTATTTATAAAATCTTTATGTCTTGTGCTGGTCTCCATGCCATTTTTTAAATCCGTTTGTCTGTCAAGGTGTCTAAAACTGGAGAATTGCTTTTGGAGTTTTATCAACTAGTCCATCCATTTTTGACATTTATAAGCCATTTATACCATTATATCACAAGGGAGAGAACTTGCCACTACTTAGGGAAAGCTTCTTTGTGGCACCTCTAGCAAGAGCAGTCCGCGGGATCAGAGTTTATTCCTTTGAGGAGTTCCTGAGTTCCTTGCTTATCTTGCAGAGATGGATGTGGGGGGGATTTTCCTCCCCTTGCAGGCAGCCTCGGGCAAGTGGCTTTGAGCAGGACTAATTTCCTGGGGCCCCAGCTGGAGGCTGGGTGGTCCTCTGGCTCCTCTTGCTTGTATAGGGGGTGATTTCTGTTGCCAGCTTCCTGGTGTGGTTGGCCTGTTGCTCTTCTGTGTCTGGGAGCACTTGTCTGTCTGGGATCTCTGCTCTGTGTGGTCTTAGCTCCATCACACTCAAGAAAGGGGAGTATTCCTTAAAAGAATCAGTTCTAGCTTTGGGTAGTGGAGGCCAAAAATGGAGATCTCTGCTCACTCAGGTGGGTACAGCAGACACTGCCTTGTTGATCTGATGGACAAGAATATAAACTCTTAGCTCTCACCTCTTCCTCTTTCTGCAAACCCTACGTGATCTGAGTTCTTTTCTTTTGGAAGCAGGAGCTGTAAATCTTGGATCCTTTAGCTTGTGCCTTTCCATCACCAGGGCAGACATGGCTGGGTGCCAAGGAGCCATTTGATGGTTGTTCCCAGGCCGCACTGACCCTGCTCTGCCAGGAGAGAGATGGGAAAGAGATACTTCTGCGATTACTGTGACAGGTCCTTCCAGGACAACCTTCACAACCGGAAGAAACACCTCAATGGAGTACAGCATCTCAGGGCCAAACGAGCCTGGTATGACTTGTTCCGAGGTGGGTACCACCAAGTGTCTGCTGCTTCCTTTCTGAAACCAGGGAGGTGACAGACAAGGCTGGAATGGGTGGAGGGGGAGAGCAAACTGAATCAGCACAGGTAATTCATATTCAGAATTGTGTGTGTCAATGAATTCTGGGCTTGCTATCTCAAAGGCAGAACCCTCATGTAACTGGATCTGGAAGTAGAAATCTGTGAGAGCAGCTGAGACTTCAAATGAGGTGGAAGAGCTTAGGAGATTCCTCTGAGAGCAAAAGCTGCAGAGGAGGATCTCCTGGCAGCAGTGGCAAATCTGAGAGGGGAGACCTGACAGAACTAAATGAGCTACAGCTTGTGGAAGCAAGTTAGATGTTTCTGCAAACCAGAGGCTATCTCTGACATGAGGTGCAGGGTGGGGGTTGTGGAGTCCTTGCCTTTCTGTTGTGTTGTTTTTCTCCCTTGGATGGGAATGAAGCATCAGCAAACAAGATGATATTTGCAAGCCAATGAAAGCTGGAACCAGGGAGTGCAGATAGGGAGTGTTAATTGTTGTGGTGGGTTTTGTTTTGTTTTTCTCCTGTAGCCAACTTTTCAGTTGCTTTCTTGGTTATTGTGAAAAATGACCTTGTGTGAGGCCTCTGACCTGTGGGGGCCATACTGTGGTATGGTAGGGGGGTAGCACACGAGATCTTCATGCTGTTCCGTGTTTGTCCTTTGTCTCCCCAGATGCTGCTGCTATCCTGCAGGAGGAACAGAGCAAGAAACCTTGTCGGAAGTTCCTGCAAACAGGTCAGTTCTTTTGAGGTAGAAAAAACTGCCTGAGCTACAGCTGCAACTCTGTAAGCTAATTGAAGGTGCTTCTGAAGAACTCTAGGGTGGGTGTGTGTGTGCCTATCTAGAAGGGAATGAAGGGGCTTGGGCTTGTGGCCTCTGTTCAGGAGGAATGACTCAGTCTTGATTTGCACGAAGAGGCTCTTGTGTTTGTGGCTCTTACATAGCTGTGTGGCTTCTGTTCCAGGACAGTGTGATTTTGGACCCAACTGCAGGTTTTCCCACATGACAGAGCAGGACCTGGAGAAGCTGAGTGCCCAGGTACGAGGTGAGTCCTAGAACAAGAAAATGTCCCGGGATCTCTGGGGGAGTCTCTGGAGGCAGTGACTTTGCAGCTCTTTGCAGGGCTGCAAAGAGGTGCAGGAAAGATTGGGCAGTGGTTTGTGCTGTACACGTGCAGCAAGCTGAGCATGATCCCTCCTGTCAGCCTCTGACTGCCTTGTGAGCCTGTGGCATGGCTGCAAGTGCTGCACTTTTCCAGATGCATTCAGTTCTTTAGCTGCTGGTGGAGACACAGGCATAAAGTAGCCAAAGAACAGAGCCACTTGACAGCGAGCGTGTGAAGCCGAGTGGGATTTCTGAGCCCTGAGGGTTCTGCTCAGTCAGGGAATAAAATCTGTCAGCAGCAGAGGGCACTGGTACCTCGTTTCCCCTGAAATTTATAGATTTGATTTTCTGCTGTACCACTAGTGTTACCTGGAAACTACTGCTTGCACTCTTGGGAAGAGTTAGACAGCTATGAGTTGGATTCTTCTGAGGAAAGGATATGGGGCCATGAATCCAGAAATAGCCTCTGTTTGTGTGGCTTAGCATGGGTCTGCTGTTCGCGCAGAAGATGACAGGCACCTTATCCCCTGCTCGGAGTCTGTCTTTTGAACTTCTGTTCTTTGCCATGGGAAAGGCCTAAAAGGAAAGGCAGCTCTATTTTCAGGATGATGTTTGCTTCGGTGGTTGGAGAAACTATGAAGGAGGTATTGGTGATATTGTGAGGTGTTATTATTGAGTGGTAGGGATTGGAAGGAGCTCCTCGATACTGTGTAGTCTAATCTTTCTGCTCCAAGTAAAGTCACCTAGAGCAGGTTGCTCAGGACTATGTCCAGTCTGTTTTTCAGTGTCTTTAAGGATGGAGCCTCCCTGGGCTGGGCAACCTGAGTATTTGACCATCCTTAGGATTAAAAAGGAAGAAGAAAAAAAAAAAATTAAAAAAAAAAAAAAAAAAGAAAAAAAAAACCCCACACCTTTTTCTTGCACTTAAATGGAATTTTCTGTATTTTGATTTATGCCTATTGCCTCTCATCTGTTTAGTGAGCACGACTGAAAAGAATGTCTCCATCATCTTTAGTCCCAGATACTTACACACATTGATAGGATTTCTCATCAATCCTTCCTAGGATCTCTAGGAAAAATGTTCCCTGCTTTCTCAGCGTCTTGTTCTATGACAGAGGCTCCAATCCCCAGTCATCTTCATGGCCCTTTGCTGGACTCGCTCCAGCGAGTCTGTGTCTTCCTTGTACTTGGTGGGCTGAATACTGGGCATAGCCCTCTCCTTCTGGCCTCATCAGTGTTGAGCGGAGAGGAGAAATCACTTCTTTTGACCTTCTGGCAATGCTCTTCCTGGTGCAGCTCAACTCACAAGCTGATTTGTTGCCTGTGCATCTGGCCAAAGCTGAACATTGTTTGCCAATAGCCTGGCAAGAGCAGCCTGTTGAGAGTGTGTTTGCGTGTGTATGTACACGTGGCGAATTTGAAGGCAGGTGGTTAGTGATTCCTTCTCGACCTTTGATGGGATTAGGCAGGGAGGAGGCAAGGCTGAAAGAGGAAGGAGGAGAAGATGTTACAAAACTCTGCCGACCCTCACAGCTGCTGAAATGGTGTGCAAATCCCCAAGGCAACTCCATGATTATTGGACAAAGCTGGTCAATGAAAACTGTCTAGCTGGGCTGCATGGGAAGCGGAGCTCCCTGGTGAGCCCCTCCAGAAGAGGTGGTGCCAGTCCCGCCACTTCTCCCTGCTGCTTCCCCTGAGCCTGTCCCTGAGCCTTCCCCGCTGCTTGGTGTAAGTGCTGGCTCCAGGGAAGCGGCAGGGGAAGCTGGGCTCTTCACAGGAACTTGTCGAGTTCCCAGCCATTGAAGGCTGGTTGTTGCAGGGAAGGGGAAAGCTCCTTGGAGCGGAGCAGAGCTGCAGGCCAAGGGGCTGGCAGGCACTTCCACTCTTGGGCAGATTTTTTTGCCAGCTACACTTGTTGTTGCTTATTGACTCCTGTCACATGGGTCGTATGTAGTGGAGAATTGGCTAGTGAGACTGCTGATTCCTGGGAGATTATCTGGAAATCTTGCTTGGCTACTTGCCTTTATAGTACCAATTCAAACATTTAATTAAACAATTACACTTGAAAGAGCGGTGGCCAGGGGACAGCGGGGTGTCTCGTTCTTGGCTGCACTAGCTAGAAGAGGAGCACCTGGTTGTCGAGTCCAATCCTGCTCACCTGTCACATGGTGCTGTTCCACGAGAGTGCTGCGTGAGCCACGCGAGCTGGCTGAGGACCACACAGCCCTCCAGATCTGCTCAGCTGAGCCCACGGAGAGCTCGAAGGGCTTTGGTGGAGAGAAGAGCTCAGCAGGAGGTGATGGAAAGAGGTGGAGTCCGTAACGTTGTAGAGCAGCCAGAATGAACAATTGCAAAGTGCCAAGGTGCCGTTAGATGTGTCACGAGGCCTTTCTGCCATTCCTGGAGCTATTGAGGCACCTGCTTCTCAGATGGTGAGGCTTAGAGTAGGATTTAGGGAAGATGATATGGTGGCAGTGGGGATTACAGGTTACATTAGCTATACAGGAGGCTGTTGATCCTTGTAGCCTGTCTGTCAGCTACCTCCACAAAGGATGTCCTTATATACATTAGCATCTAATCCTGGTGTTTTTGCACTACAAGGCATCACAGGCAACTGCTGGTGACATGATACAGTGCAAAGGAGACCAGCGACCTGGTTCGAACTGCTTCCTCCTGAATGTCAATGTCCTCAGGGATTTCTTGTCCAAATCCTGTTCTGAGGCTGTGGTGCCTGGGTGGTTCTGGCAGCCTCACAGCCTGGGGGGGTCTGGCTGTGCAGCTTGGGATCTGGGATGAGCTGTGGCTGCAAGGTAGGAGAGCCTGAAAGCTCCTCATCCCACTGTCCGCTTTGTGCAGAGCCTTGAGTGACCAAGTGACCAGGATGATGACGCTCTGCCTGCAACAGGGTTAAAGAGGGCAGTTTCTTAGTGGGTCACTACCTTGCTTTTAGCATTTGACCATTTTATTGCAGGCAATTCATGGCACTGTTTGTGTTCGCCTTTTGGATTAAATGGGAAAAAATCTGGGCCATTTGTTGCTTTAAATTAGCTCATGACTTACCCTGATTGAGCTTTGGCAATTCTGTGTCCCCCTGCAATATGAAGAAGCAATAGTTTCCACCTTTGGCAGGGAGGAGGCAAGTTCCCAGCTACGAGCGCATCTGCATGTTAGTCTTTTGCATCTGCTGCATCATTCATCAGTCAGGCTCTTCCAGACTGTCATTTTAAGTACAGTCATGTCAGGAAAAGTCATTGTAAAATTAGCATCTGCTTGCTTAAAGTTATTGGCTCCCCACTAACCTGCGTCACTTCTGCCTGTAGTACTGACCCAGGCTGCCCTCTTTGGTTAGCTCTGGACAGGCAGAGGTGTCAGGGGAGAGCAAGGGTCCGTCTCGGTGAGCGTTTGCCAGGTATTTGTGCCATTCGGAGTGTGTGAGCAACCCTGCTGACAGTACGCGATGTCACCCAGTTAGACTTGGCTATGAGCTGGACAAGGAGGGCTCTTATGGTCAGATACTGCTTCTTGCCTGTGGGGCCGTAACTTTGGAAGCCTCTTGTGTTGAGAACCTCATCAGGACCTCTTCTGAGAGCTCCCCAGGAGATGTGGAGTTGGGGCTGCTTGGGGAGGGAGACATGGTTGCATGTAAAGGACTCCAGAGTGACCTGCTCAGTGCTGAAGACCAAGGTTCTGGCCTGGATCTTCCAACATACAGTGGTGTCTCACTCAGGAACATGTATCTTGGTACCTTGGATACAAGAGGGACTAGTGCTAAAAGTTGCATGAGGAGAAAAGATATATCTAGATATATCTAGATTCCCACTTGGATGTAATTAGAGGGACACCTCATTGGCTACAGCCACTCTTTGAATTGACTGTAGCTACACTCTGAAACAAACACCCCAGCGAGAGGGAGCAGATGGTGCCTTTGCACCTTTCTGGCCGCTGCTGCTGCAGCCAGACTGCCCACTCCATGATTTTTGCATGGATTAGGGGCTGCTAGTTGTGTTTCAGGATTAGAGCCTGGATTATCTAGTGACTTTCGGGGAGCATCTCCAGTTCTGGTGAGTTTGGTAGTCCCAGGGGCACGTGTGCTTCAGAGGAAGGTGAAGTGAGAGATCTGCCTTTTTCATGAGCACGTGTCAAGGAGCGTAGAGCCAGCACTTCCCGTTTCTACCCCCTTATTTCTCTGCCGGAGGCTTTGGAGCAGGAACTCATGGATCTGAGTGAATGGGTAGCCAGCTGGATGTGTTTCTAATCTGAACACCTGGAGCCTCATCTAAGCCAGCACCAAACTGGCCGCTTTCCACCACAGGCAGAAAGCTCAGGAGGTGCTGAGAGAGGCAGCTGGGGCTGCGCGAGGCTCTGGCCTGCTTTGGTGCAGAACCTCAGGGACAGGTGAGTCCCAGCTCTGAACGGAGACACTTTGGTAGAGTCTGGGGCATAAGGTGGAATGAAATGAGAATGCCAGTAGTAGGTAAAGCGGGGAGAGCTTTTTCTCTGTGATTTCTCTCTTCCTGAACCACTTCCTGGACCACTTGTCCACTCACAGAGATAGGAAGTGCCTTGGTTGCTCACTAGTGGAAGAAACATGGGACACAGCTGCTGATCGGAGCCAAGTGTTACTTTAGTTGATCCCCAAATAGCTTTGCTGAGGCTTTTCTCCTGCAAGTGAAAGTAGGAGACCTAAATCAGGCTGTCTCCTGCCCAGATCCTCATCGCTGGCTTACAGAGCAGTACATGGGCCACAAGGACTGCAACCAGCCTCTTCCGCGGTGGCAGGGACAGTGTTGTCACCCCCCGCTGCAGCAGCAGATGAGAAGACCAGATGACGAATTATCCATCTCCGGCTGCTCATTGTGTAGCACGTTGCTGCCATCCTCATTAATATTCAACAGGCAGATGAATAATTGGTTGCCACCACTAGAGTGAAGTGATCCCTCACTCTGCCCAAGTAATATTAATTTCACACCCTGTCTGGAAATGTCTAATATTTTGCTTACGCATGTGATACATGTCAGGGAGGTGGGCAGCAGGCTCCTGGTGCCGGTGGCTGTAGGTGGCTGTCACCAGTGATGGCACTGCCAGCAGACCGTGTCCGAATGGGATCGGGGTTCCCCCAAAGTGCTTCTCCCTGGAGAGTTGGAGGACTGGGGTACGGGGGGATGGCACACAGCTACTTTGACTTCCTTTTTATTTGTATGAGTGTGTATGGGTTAGCTTTTGGGGATTTTTTATTTTTAAATTAGCATCGTGTTCCCTTTTGCTAGGTGGGAACTTTGCAGCAGACGGGAGGTTTAACATCACCAGGCATTTCCAGCCAGCCCTGCCTTGCATGCTGTCGGGAACACGGCTGTGTCATTTGTGTCAAGGACAAGTGCCAGAGCCTGGGCTGTGCCAGCAACCCTTCCTGCGGTCCCAGTGGTGTCAGGAGGGACTGCACTGGCGACTTTGCTAGCTGGACAGTCGGGAATTTCGGCACTGGGGGAGGAATGGAGCTTCTCCTCGCTGGCTCTGTGCTACTCTGCTGGGAGGGGACAGTCTCAAGGACAAGGCACCCGAGGGCCTCTGCCTACCTCGCAGAACAGCTCCCTGCAGCCCCACTGGGGATGTGTAGGGTCACAAGTCTGAAAGCACCTGTGGCTGCTGGATGTTTTTGTTGACAGCCCTGTCTCCTGGGAGGTGCAGGGGGATTTTGCCACACACGTGGAACAAGTGTGGGCAGGCAGACATTTCCTCCCCGTCTCGCTGCGCTGCCCCAAGCACTGGGGCTGCTGCTGGGGTTCTGCCCCATGCCCAAACAGGGCTTGGTCTCTGTAGGAGCTGAGGTCGCATCACACAGCGTGTGCCTTAAATGGATTTGACAGCATCTCTGAAATCCAATGTCTTGGTTGCACCGCGCTCTGAACCTTTCAGGCTCTCGTGCCTGCCAAGTCCATATTGACCGGCGCTTCTGTCCCTGTGATTCCCCCCTCGCTGGACCATGGTCGCAGGATGCTTCCTGCCAGTTGGAGGGACAGCGCTTTGGACGGTAGGCAGGGCCCAGGGCCAGCAGAGGCTGTGTGCTTCAGGCAAGGATGAGGATGATGAACCCAGGAGCAGATCAACCTGGCCTCTACTAAGTGCCAAAACTGCTTCCCTGGTTGCTGGCTTGGTTCTCCTTCCCTGGCCATGGCAGCCAAGCAAGGCCAAGCAGTAGATGGTGGCTGGGCAGGGGAGGAGGAGCAGCTACGATGAGCAAATTACACACTCACAACAATAAGAAACTACATGGGGTAATGAGCAGCAGGTTTAGTGGAGTGAGAGGACTGCCAGGTGAGTGTCTGATAACCCTTTCTCAACTAGGGGAGCAGCAGCTGAAGGAGCTGCGTCAGGAGGGAGCGGATGTCCCGCTTGGCACCATCGAGGACTGGCTGGAGAAGAGAGCAAAGAGACTGAGCGCAGCTCAGAATAACAGGTACTAGTGGCTGGGGAGCGTCTTTGCAAGGGCTCTCCGCCCCTTCTCGCCTGTGCAGCAGGGATCCTGCTGGAGGTGGTGGGAGAAGGGAGCAGGAAATCGGAGCCTGCTGCCCACCGCAGTGGGACCTCATGAGCTGTCACTAACACTCAGCCTGCCAGAGCTCTGCACCTGCCTTGACCCACACGCTCCCAGATGTGCGTGCAAATCCAGCCCTGACGCGTGTGCTGGAAACGTGGGCACGTGTCTCCGTGCGTGCCGGGTGAGGAGCCAGGCCACGCTGCTTGCGGCCGCTCCCGCGCAGCGCGGCAGAGTGCTTCTCCAGTGCCGAGTGCTCAGAGACGCCTGGAAGGACAGGGCCACCGTGATGCTCAGTTATTAATGTCTCCCCGCTACCATCAGTGACAGGAGCCTGGTCTCATCTGTTGACAGCTTCCTCATCCTCTGCATGCCCTGTCTGCACGTCCCTGCCAGTCCCAGCTTTCTCCTTTGCCAGTGAGAGGGTGGAATTAGCTCCTCCTCATGGCTTTTGGATGCCTACTGGTGCCTGCTGCTTTTTTTTTTTTGCTCACCTGACTGTGCCGCAGGCTTAATTGGATGACATTTGGGCAGGTGCCAAATCTCTCTTTTGTTCTCTTTCTGTTTGCCCCTGTCCTCTCTTGTGTTTGGTCTGAGCAGGATCTTCCTTCTGGTGTCTGTCTGGGCTTGTTGCTTTCTGCTCGCTCCATCCATCAGCTTGGCTGCCCTTAGCCCTGCGAAAACGCTACTGACAGCAGCAACCGTCCTACCCCCTGTGCCCTTCAGTTGCCCCATTCTGCTTGTCTTGGCCTTGGAGACTCACTCAGAAAGCAGCTCTGTACCCAGCAGACTGACCAGTCTTTTGTAACTGTGTGGTCTTTGCTTTCTCCATTCCCAAAAGACCTGGAATTTCTTGGGTTGTTGCTTGTTACCCAACTTCTCAGCATCGGCTGCCAGCAGTTGAAGTCTGGGCTCCCCAGCATCTGTCTCTACCTGGTGCTCCCAGCCCTTCGGAGCAAATAATGAATTTAGCTTTGGCTGCCCAAGAGCTCCCTTAACACTACTAGAGAAGAGAGGCTGTTTCAAGGGAGTTCTTTCTGCAGACGTTTTTTAAGGGCAGGCAGCTCCCTGCCCTGTGCAGTCCTTGAGGTGCCTGAAATGCAGCAGAACTCTGGCAGGATCTAACAGTGCTTTAGGGAGTATGTGGTTGGGGAAGATAGAGGCCAGGTGCTACCCTCCCTGGCTGGTAACTTCAGGGAAGGCTGTTAGTCAGCGCCAAACAGGAACAAGAACACCCTTGGGAGCAGACAGCTCCTAAAGAAGATGAAGGGGCGCTGGAAACCCAGTTCTGTCTTCCCTGGCAGCACCTAGTGGAAAGGATTCAAGCCAGGGTGGAAAAAACTCTTGGAAGCACCATGCGCCGCTTCCAAGCAGCGGTAGAGAAGCTGCTGCTGGTGACAAGCTGCGGACTGTGAGCAGATCCAAGGCTCTGCCCCTGCCTCGCGGGGACTTTCTCACGGCAGATCTGGCAGTGATGGCAGGTGGGAGGCGCTGTCCCCGTGCGGCTCTGCGTGCGCTGCAGGGCCACCAGTACCACGCACTGGGCGCTCTGCGGGCGTGTGGCCAGGGCGGCTGGAGGGCAGTGGCTTCTTAAAGGTGCTGCCTTCGGTGCTGTCGCCTGTCATGCAGGTGAGCCCTGCGCGTGGAAACCTGCGTGGCCCTTCCCGCAGCCCAGCTCGCCTTGGGGGACCATCTGCCCCTGGAAGGCTCCACGCGATCCTTGGTCCCAAAGCTGTGCAGCACCACTGTTTTCTGAAGAGCTGGGATGGAGTTGGACGGAGTCGGTGAGGCGCTCATAGTGATGGAGCTCTGCCAGGGCCCAACTGATTTTCTTCTTAAAGTTGATTTCTGAAGGAAGCAGAACACATCAGCGCAGCTGAGCGCCCCTGCCATAACTGCCTTGGAGAGCACCGGTGATTTCAGCCGCATTGCAATGGGGGGTGGGGAGCTGAGGCCTTGAAGATGCCAAGTTACTACAGCTATTCCTGAGGACAGAAGCAGGTAGAGCAGAGAGATCCCATTAGTGCCCCTCAGAACATGAGGATCTTTGATTTACTGGCAAATCCACTGGGATAGCCGTTCCGGATGCTCCAGCTGCAGTTAAACTTTTTGACAGCACCTATGTCCTTGCGGGTCCTGAGGAGTTGATGCCAGCCAGCATCCTCCCTACTGCTTAGCTCTGCTGCCTGCAAAGCAGCCCCTTAGTTGAGATAATTGAGAGCTGGGGCTTGTTGCTGCCCGACTTGTCCAGCTGCTGCCTCCTGCCGGTTAGGCCAGTGTGGAACCAAAGGGATGTCCTGCCTGTGAGGAGAACCCCTGCTCAGGGCGTTCTGGCAGCTGGTGTTGGGTTGCGGAGGGTCTCCGCTGGGGGGGCTAAGTGCCAGCCCAAGGGACTGCGCCGCGGTGCTCGGCGAGCAGAACTGGCGTCCAGCCACCGCGCCGGCTCTGCAGGGAGGAGCAGAGTGCCGCTTCTCCAGAGCGTTATGCAAAGGCATCTGATTAGATTTCTCCTGGCGTAACAATTAAAAAGATCCATCAGGATCGCTGATAGAGACCAAGGAGCTGGAGAGCTGCTGGCACGGCTTGCGCTAAAGGGAAAAAAATGAGCGTTCGTGTGCTGAGGAATTGATGGTAAAGGTCCGTTTGATGGTAATTGATGGTAATTGATGGTAAAGGTCCGTTTCCACTGAATGAAACCTGCCCTGCCTGGTCATGCTCCCCAGCTAGAGGCTCCCTGCTTTTTTTGCACCTCTTCATTCCTGCATGATGCTTGTAGCAGCTTGAGGTAATTGCAGAGAGAGCAAGTGTCTCCCAGGCTGTTGGCAGGAGGAGGAAGTCCCTTTGCACTCAGTTAAGGGCATTAAGGGCACTTGGGTGCAACTCCCCTGCTCCCCCTCCCTCCCTCCCTTCCCCCCTGCCTCCGTTTGGCAAGTTCTCTCTTCCAAGGGGTCCTTGTCCTTTGGAAAGTCCACAGCTGTCTTGGGCTTTGGGCTGGAGGTGGGGGTGACCTAAACAGTGCTGTTATAGGATCTGAGGGGGAAATAGCTGTCTGTGGCTAATCAGAAGCATCCTTTTTTAGGATGCCCCTAGTCCCTAGCAGGATAGTGCTTTCCATGGGAGACAACCACGGCTAACCCTTCTCTCCTCTCCCCCTTTCTGCAGCTCCCTCCCCGAAAAACCTGCACCTTTCCAGTACCCTCTGGGCTGGCCGCCAGTGCAGGAGCTGCCGCCGTCGCTGCAGCCGCCGCCGCCGGGGGGCTGGCTCCTCCCGCCCGACCTGCGCTGGGGCTGAGGTGCCCCAGCAGCCCTCTCCTCTGCTCCTCCAAAGGAGCTATTGTGCAGGTGCTTTAATATTAATAAAATGTTTTCAGTGCTACAGAGCGTGTGGCGTGGGATATTTCTCTTCACAGCCTCCCCAGGGCTTAGGGGCTGGTGCTACCAACGAAGAGCTCGAGGATCTGCCCTTAGCCCCGTGATCCCGCTCCCTTGCTGCTGAAGGGGAAAGTGGGGCAGAGAAGTGATTTTAAGGTTTCTCTTTCTCTAGGAAACTAAGTAAAAAGAGTCAGTGCAATCTTTCTTCCCCAGCATGCAGCAAAGGCGAGGGAGGGATGAGCTTGCTCCGCTCCACCCAAATGCGAGGGCGATGCCAGCCTGGAGCGTGCCACAAGGGCCGCTCTCCCCGGCGGCACTGGCAGCAGAGCTGTGGGCCGCGCCAGGGCCTGGGAGCGGTGGCTGCGCAGGGCTGCAGGGTGTCCAGCGCTGTGAGCAGGAGCCCACTGTGCCTGGCCAGCTCCTGCCTGGAGAACCCGCTGCTTGGAGGCCCCGGCCCCGGCTGGGGCTGCTGCCAGCAGCGCTGCCGGCCCCACCGAGGGCCTGTCCCCCTGCTTCCTACTCGTTGAGGTAGGAGTGAGGTCCCAGGGGGCCTGACCCTAGCAGCATCTATCCCCTTTGCAGATCCCTCTGCATCAGGCACAGCCTGAATCCCATGCACCTGCTGAGGATCTCACCTGGGGCCTCAAGCCCTGAGGATCCGAGGCTGTCGATGTGGATGTTGCTGCAGCTCTTCCTCGCTCTTGCCAGGAGAAAGCTCAGCTCCCCTCAGCAGCTTCAATATGGGGCAAAAAACCATAAAACCTCCTGCCAGTGGGTTCCTGCACCAGCTACATGGCAGAGTCCCAGGCTGTTCATGGCAGCTGGAGTTTCAGTTAAAAAAAAAAGCCTGTTTTTTTTTTTTTTTGCCAGTAAAAGCCCACACAAGCGTGTGCCGCAGAGGGCCCCCTGGGCAAGCTGAGCACTGTGGCCCCCCGGCCCCTGCAAGCACCTCTACAGTGCTCTGTAACTCCCTAGCCCCTGACAGAGCCCATCAATTACTCTTTTTACAGCATTTTATGTAGCTCAATGGCAGGAGACGTGGCGGTGTGTGAGTTGCTGCAGGGATGGCCCCGGCAGTGGGGTGGCCAGGCAGCCCAGGCTTCCTTTGGCGAAGGCGCCCCAGGGGCTGAGCATCCCGGAGCGGTGTCGCTTCTCCCCGCGCGGGGTCCGGGGGGGCCCCCGGCAGCACAAGGCCGTCAGCGCTGGCGGGAGCCCAAGTGCCTTTTGCGGAGCAGGAGCAATTTGTCAGGAAGCTTTTAGGGAAATGAGCAACTCCTGGGGCCCTGCCAAGGCGCAGCCCCGCTGGGCTCTGCCCCATGTCCTCTGGCAGCTCTTGCAGGGAGAGCAACGGGGATAGGGACATGTATGGAGACAGAGATGGAGACAGGGATAGGGACAGGAATGGTGACAGTGAGAGGGATGAGGATAGGCATGGGGATGGGGACAGGGACAAGGATGAGGATGTGGTAGGCTCAGGCATGTGGATGGGGACAGAGATGGTGATGAGAAGAGGCAATGGGGATGGGGACAGGGAGAGTGGCAGAGACAGAGATGGGGATGGAAGTGGGAATGGGGACAGGGTTGGAGACAGAGGGATGGGGATGAGGCAGAGATGGACACAAGGCAGGGATGGGGATGGGACCAGGAGTGGTGATGGGAACATGAATGTGGACAGGCACGGAGATGGGGATGGGGATGGGGGCAGGAACACGAATGGAGATGGAGCTCGGACCAGGGCCACACAACCCATCCAATGCTGCTGAGGGCCAGATAAGCAAAAATAACCTTTTTCCAGCCTCAATCTTTTTCTCTTCCTGCCCCAGGAGGCCGGTCATCAACACAGAAAACCCTTCCGGGCTGGGACTTCGCTCCTGCACAGCTCTCTCTGCCCAGGGCCCAGCCACCATTTCCCACCCATCCTGCCTCAGCCCACCAGGGATCACAAGACTCCATTGCCTTTAAAACACTTATTTATTTATTTATTTATTGCCTGTCAAGCATTTAATTAAGCCAGCGTGGCACAGCCCCACTCGGCACTGCCTGCTGTGCCAAGCGGCTGCCCCCCGGGCTCTCCCCGCCCAAAGCTGCTCCAGATAGTTTTGAATCAGGAGCTGAGATTTCCAAACCTGCCTGAAGAAATCTCCTCTCCCAATTCCCATTAAAATTAATCGAGCGCCTTTGAAAAGCTGAGCTCGGGGGATCATATTATTCCTTTTATCCAATTTTTCTTCTAGGTCATTGTATTTTTGCCCAAATTAACTCGTCCTCTTTTTTTTTACTTTTTTTTTTTTTTCTTTTTTTGGTTCCTTTTGTTTATTCCCCATGTCTATAATAGACCTGGTTAAAAATATATACGCATCTGCGAGGCCACGTTTTTTCCTTTGAAAACACGTCTTAAAAAAATCCAAACTTTACATATAGAGGCGGATGTGGTTCCCTTGCAGGAGAGGACCCACCCCCATGCTCAGAGGCCCCCGCAGCGATTTCCTCAACCTGGAGAACTTCCCCTTTTCATTTCTCATTTGGATGCTGAGATCGATTTGTATGATAAATGAGATTAAAAAATAGCCAAAATTGATGATCCCCCTTGCCCTCCAGTGCCACCGAGTATCTCCATTTCCCAGCAGCCGTGCGGAGCAAGTGGTATGGACGGATTGCAGCAGTCACAGCAAGTGATGCCTCCAGCTGTGCCCCTGCTTCCATTTGAGGCCAAATCAAGCCTTTCTGCAGATCTTGCTCTGCAGGTCTGCTGAGGGTCCCCTGCAAGGGCCCGTAGCGGGAACTGGACACATCCTGGATCTCCTTGGGGTGATGCAACTGGCAGTTATCTCTGGCTGCCCTCATTTTGGGTCTCCTGCAAGCACCTGTTCTCCACATGAGAAGGCAGACATGGGATGAAGGAGTTGCAAAGTGGCCCCAATGCCCGGGGGCATCCCGTGTGAAGACAATCTGCTCACTGCTGGTGCTCCCAGATTGCTTTTTCCCTGTTTAGGTTCTAGATTACCATCAAAGGATTCAGCAAAGTGATTCATCCTTTCCATACTTCTTGGGAATGGCACAGAATGAGCAAGGTTGGAAGGGACCATTTCAGTCCAACCTCCTGTTCAAGCAGGGTCACCTTGAGCATGTTGCTCAAGACCATATCCGGGTCAGTTTTGAATATCTTCAAGAACAGAGACTCCATAACCTCTCTGGGCAACCTCTCCCAGACACTTTTCCAATAAAGAAGATATTTACTCACACTCAGATGAAGTTTCCTGCGTTTCGGTTTGTGCCCATTGCCTCTCACCCTATTGCTGGGTACTGCTGAGAAAAGTCTAGCCCCATCCTCTCTACACCCTCAGTCTTCTCCAGGCTGGATGGGCCCAGCTCTCCACTGCCATTATTTCCAGTAAAGTCTTGTACTGGGGAGCCTGACACTGGGCACAATCCTCCAGATACAGCCTCATGGGGCTGAGCAGAATGGGAAGATCACTTCCTCCCATCTCTTCCTACTGCACCTCAGGATACCATTGGCCTACTTGGCCACAAGATCACTTTGCTGGCTCATGTTCAACTTGTTGTCTACCAGGTTGCCCAGGTTCTTCTCCACAGAGCTGCTTTCCAACAGGTCAGTCCCCAACCTCTCCTTGTACCTGGGGTGAGTCATCCCTCAGCACAGGACCCTGCATTGCCTTTGTTGAATGTCAAGAGGTTCCTCTCTGCCTGTCTGTCCAAGTCACTGTGAAGAGCAGCACAGCCCTCCGGTGTGCCAACTGCTCCACCCAGCCCAGCCTTGCTCCTATCCAGCTGCTCCATGAATGGGGACTCAGAGCAGCCGAAAGCATCTCCAGCCACAGGAGATCACGAAGGAGGTTGGGAAGAATCATGATGGACTGACCAGCTTTATCAAGCATTTGCCTTGTATGTCAAGACATCTGGCCATGGGGACACAGGAACAGCAGGAGGACAGCACACATTGCACGCTTTGGCCTTACTTACCCTTACTAGGTAAGTAGGGCCTTTGACACGGTCTCCTGTAGTAGCCTGTAGTTATAAGGCACTAAGCTGTAAGATCCTGTATAAGAGAGTAAGGGCTGTAAGATGGATGGAAGAGCGCCTGGGCCACCAGCCGGTAGCTCGTTGCTCATGGTATCAATCAGAGAAGGGCATTGGGTCTAGTGCTGCACAGAGATGTTATTAGCAACCCAGACAATACATGCTTGCAGCAAGACTGTGGGTGACACCACATCTGTAGGGCAGGGTGCCCAGGGTGCCTTCACACGAGGAGCGAAGTTCCAAGGACACTTCCCTGGGTGCATGGGGAGCTCACATAGAGCAATGTCCTGAGCACTTGGGTCAAAATCTTGAGCATCTATGCAAGGTCCTGAGGTACTGGTCAAGGACCAGGACATCTGGGCAAAGATCTGAGTCACTGGGCAAGCTCTTGAGTGAGTGGGGCAAGGCACTGAGCAACCGGCTCTGCTGAGCATCCCTTTGGACCGGAGATGCCCAGAGGCACCTGCTGATCGCATCCAGCCCAGCCCAGCCCTGTCTCCCAGAGCTCAGCTCCCGCCGAGATCCTCTCACTGAGTACCCCAGACACAGAGACCCTGCGCGTTGCCTGACTTGCACCGCACAGACCCTCCCAGCTCCAACAGCCCCCACGGGCTGTTGTTTCCTCGAGGCTGGGCTCCGTCCAGGGCCACCCGGTGGGACCAGAGAGCCGCGGGAAAGGAGCCTTCCCTGTGGTACTAACGGCACAGGGCGCCTAGCGGCTTTTAACACATTCCTTTAATCTCTTTGCTGTTAAAAAGGCATGATTTGGGGCAGCGAGGAGGGTTATGTGCATCCTCTCCACCACCATGCCCACCTGCCCGGCCTCCCAGCGCTCCAGCTCTCCCTGCCTGCTGCTCTTGCCGCCCCTTCTCCTGGTGCTGGGAATTCACTGCTCTGGCCAAACAGGGCCCCTGGCAACGGCCCTTGGGAGCCCCCAGCACGGCTGCTTTGGGAAGTGAATTTTGTCCATTTTACAGGCACTTTGGGGATTTGCTCCATATTAGGGGGGCTGGGACAGGGAAGCTGCAGCTGGGCAGCAAGTCATGGCCGTTTGCAGAGCTGGCACATGGCGGGAGCACCGCAGAGCCAGTCCCAGCGTGGCAGGAGGAACTGGGGCAGAGACTGGGTTTCCGTACGGGGCTGTGGCCACCGTTAGGTCCTCGCTACACCAACCGGTGCCCATCATCCTGGTCCCCTGCATTCCAGCTGCCTTCATCCCAGCACCTTTCATCCTTGCATCCTTCATCCCAGCACCTCTCATCCTCAACACCATCACCTCAGCAATCGCTATCCCGGGAGCACATCTCAGTCCCACCCCAGGGTTCACCCTGTGGCGCAAAGAGCTCAAGAAGTCCAGACAAGTTTAGAAATCCCAGTTTTATTTAGTTTTATTTTGCATCAGAAACAATCAAACAGGAAGAAGGAAGGAAAAAAAAAAAGGATGAGAAAAAAACCCAAATCTGAACCAATCTGAGGCCCAGTGGATGCTACATACAGGCTCAGAGGGGAGGGAAAAGGAGGGCCGGGGCGTTTCTGGTACCTCCTGGTCCCACCAAGGCGCTGCCAGCACCTGGGCTGGCTCTTCCCAGCAGCTTGTCTCAAAGTGCATCAAGCAGAGGTCAGCATCATCAGCCCCATTCCACAGATGGGGGAAACTGAGGCACGGCACAGGCCAGGGGCGGATGGGCGAGGGGGAGAGGTGGCGGCGAGAGGCGAAATCCAGCCCTTGGTAGCGAAGTCCATGCAAACGCTCCCATCTTGATATAGGAAATGCCTCAGGCACGCAGGGGTATTGCTTCCAGCACCACGCTGGCTCAGATCATAAATATAGCGACTAGGTTAGTGAGATGTCCAGCGCTTCCCCGCCCAGCTCCAAGGAAGGGCGGCCAGGACGCGGGCTCCATGCACAGTGCATGCACTTGATTTATATCTCGGCAGTTTTTTCGTGTATGTGTGTGTGTTCTCTGATTTTTTTTTCTGTTTTTTTTTTTTTCTGTTTTTTCTTTTTTTTTTCTCCTTTTTTTTCTTTCTCATGTTTTTGGGTTGCTTTTCCAAGTTTACACCACCTGCAACCAGTCCAGCCAAGCCGAAGCAGGCAGCCGAGCCGCTCTGCAGCCACTGATCCACTGCTTCCACTCCAGTGATTTTTTTTTCTCCCTCTTCTGGGACAAAGATAATTTAAATATATATATTTATATATATATATATATATAAAAATCTCTCTTGGCGCGGCTGCCCAGAGGCGGCGGCCCCGGTGTCACTACTTCATGCCGCTGCGCAGCACCTGGTTGGCGGCGATGAGCATGACGCTGATGATGAAGGCGATGGCGAAGGCGCAGATGAGGCTCTTGCGCACGCACGTCTGCCGGATCTGCTGGCTGGAGCAGGCTGCGGGGCCACTCGTCACCGCGGCGTCGGGCCTGCGGCGCCCTTCATGCAGGGGCAGGGGAAGGGGATGGTTTGGGGCGGCGGGGGAGACACCACTCACTCTCCACGTCCACGGGGCACTCCTGGGCCGTGCCCAGGTGGCTCTCCTCCTCCGTCATGATGATGTTCTCGATGTCCTTCATGGAGAGGTGTTCACAGAATGTCTCGTAGAGCAGCCGCTTCAGCTCGTCCACCGTCAGCTTCTGCATGTCACACTGCGGGAGGGCAATGGTGGCCTCATGCTGGGGCTACTGCCAGGGGCCACTGCTTGCCCAGGGGCACGGGGCTGCCCAAGGCATCCCTGGGAGCTTTTGGTTGCACCCCTGGCTCCCTCCTCCCCACCACGAGGCTGGCCCCACAGCTCCCACCCAGCCTCAGGCTTCAGCAGCTTCCCCTCCACAGGGCTTCCTTCCAGCCGAGGGGCCCTACGCCAGCCCCACACCAGCCCCATGCCTCGCACGCTCCTCCAGCATTCCTGGGCTGGCCTCGGGTTCCCGTCCAGCTCCAGGTTCCTACCCAAGCCTCAAGCCCCAACACCAGCCCTGGGGCTGCCACGCCGACCCCAGAGCTCTCACATCAGCCCCAAGGCTCCTGTCTGGCCTCTGACTCCAGCATCAGGCCCAGGGCTCCCATATAACTCTGGGATCCTGATTCTACAACAGGACTCCTGTACCAGTCCTGGGATCCCTATCAAGCTTCAGACTCCAGCACCAGTTCTGGGGCTCCTGTGCCAATGCCGGGACTCCCACATAGGCCCTGGGACTCCTATGGAGGACCTTTAGATTCCTATGTAATCCTGGGCTCCTGCAACGGCCCTGGGGCTTCGGCACTAGCTCCGGAGTCTTGCACCAGCACTGGGGTAACTATCCAGTGCCAAGAGCCAACAGCAGCCCTGGACTCCTGCTGAGTCCCACGTCTCCCATGCTGACTCTGGGGCTCTAGCACCGGCCTCAGGGCTCCCATCTAGACCTGGGCTCCTGCACTGGTCCCAAGGCTCCCACACGAGCCCCGGGACTGAGAGTGACACTGGCCCTAGGGCTCCCACATTGGTCCTGGAACTCAGGCTTCTGCTTCCATCCAGCTCTGGGCTCCCACACTGATCCCTGGGCTCCCATCCAGGCCTGGCTCCCACACTAGCCCAGGGCCTGTCCCACTGGCCCCAGGATCCCGTGCAGACCACCGCAGGGCACTTGGGTCTCTCCCACCTTCCAGAAGACAGTGTCGAAGTCAGTGCCATGGAACTTCTCCGGGATGCCCGAGGTGGACAGCTTGGGGCCCAGCAGCGTCACGAACTCCTCGAAGTCCACCTGGCCATCACCTGCACAAGGGAGCTGTCACCCTCAGCGACTTGGCCCCAAGGCAGGGGGCGCAGCGAGGGCCCGAGCACCACAGCAGCCCTACCGTCCATGTCGAGCCGCTGGATAATGACCTCCAGCTCTACCTCGTTGGGCATGTAGCCCAGCGAGCGCATGGCTGTGCCCAGCTCCTGCTTGGAGATGAAACCGTTGCCATCGCGGTCAAACACCTTGAAGGCCTCGCGGATCTCTGTGGGGAGGAGAGGGGCTAAGCTGTTGCTGCCAGCTCCCAAAGGCCACCAGGGGCCTCCCAGGGCCGAGGAGGCCCCAAAGATGGACTCACAGCTAAAGCTCAGCTGCAATTAGCTCTCAGCCTCTCTGCTCCCCTTGCGGATGGGTTAATTAACAGCTTGGGGGCTGCACGTGCAAGGGGCTGTGTGCACCTGTGTGTGAGTGGCTGTGTGCACACACGTGCGTGCAGCTGTGTGCAACAGGCGGCGAGCACACACGTGTGAGCAGCTATGTGCAACAGGTTGCGTGCATGTGTGTGTAAAGAGCTGTATGCAATAGATGGCGCATGGGTGAGCAGCTGTGTATGTGCAGGCGTGATGGGCAGTGTGCAAGGGGCTGCGTACCTGCATATGCAATGAGCTGCATGACTGAGGCGTGCACGGAGCAATCAGCACGTGTGTGCAAGAAGCATGTGCTCATGTGAGAGGCATCGTGGGCTGCGAGCCTGCGTGCACGGGACTGTGAGCGTGCATGCGCTGTGAGCAGCAAGAATGTGTGCAAGGGGCCCCTGCGGGTCCCAGACAGGCGATGAGGATGCTCTGTGCAGGTGTGGGAGCGCATGTGTGTGTGTAAGAACAATATGCACACCTAAAGGGATGTGCACAATGATGGGAGACACAGAATGGGACTTGCCCTGAAGTGCCCTGGCCCTGGGAGCAGCAGCACCTTGCTGCACCTTGGGTCGAGGGGGACCTTGCTGCTGCAGCCCTTCACCTGACACCCACTGCATAAATGCCAGCAAGGAGGGACAGAGGGGATAAATTGGGTGACAAACAGACTGTGCAACAGAAGCGGCAATATTACTGCAGGAGCCTTGAGCTGAGACAGGTGCCAGCGGCTTCGTCCCCCTGCCACTGCAGGCTGACAGAAGGTGAGAGCCAGTTGCACACACACACACACACACACACACACAAACACACACTTGCATGCACATACACAGTGTTGTAGGGTATTGCACACATACACACACATGCACATACACTCAGCAGGGAGCCTGTGCACCCTGACACGCCGAGCTGCAGCATGCACGATGTACCGGTGCAGTGATGCACGTGCCTGCACAGCAGTGAGGCCAAGCACCTCTGGGTGCACATGCTACAGGGAGGCTTGATGCACACGTGCACGAATGCCCCTCCTGCTGCAGTGAAGCTGTACCAGCACACCCAGCAGTGATGCTGTACTTTGTGTGCACACATGAGCACACACTCACACACATACACTCTGCAGTAGGGCTGTGCTTAGGCTCTGCACTGACACTGCACATCTGCACAGGCACTCACATGTTGGTACATACTGCAGCGAGGCACATACTGCAGCTGAGCACGTGCGCTTGCATGCACACATGCACAAGGATGCACGTGCCCGATGGTGATGCTGTGCATGTGCACTGTAGCAAAGCTGTGCATGCACTTGCACACACACAGAAGCTGCAGCAAGGCTGCAGGTGAGCACGCGTGAACACAGACACTGCAGCAGGGCTGTACAGCTGCTCTTACACACCCTGCAGTGAGGCTGTGTGTCCACATACACCCGGCTGTGAGGCTGTACATGTGCATGTGTGCGCGCGGACACTGCAGCAAGACTGTGTGTGCACTTGCACACACACACGCACTGCAGCGAGGTTCTACGCATGCACACACGCTCACGCATGACATGTGCTGCAGAGAGGCTGGGCACGTGTGCACACACCATAGGAAGCTTGCATATGCACGTGCACCCACCAGCAGCCTGCAGCGAAGCTGTACACATGCTTTGATGACCCCGCGCAGCCTGTCAGTGTGCCAGCCAGCTCAGTGTATGGCAGACCCCACCTGCCATCCCCGGCCAGGGCTTCAGCCTTGCCTGCACTGGGCCTGGCCTCAGCTCCCTGCCTCAGTTTCCCTAGGGCATTCACCTACCGACCTTGGCCTGTCCTTGGCGTCCGTCCTGGGACTTCCCCCGGCCGCCCTCACTGAGTTGCCCTCCCGCAAGGGAGTCCCCTCGACGGGGTAAGCCCTGGTTATTCCCGACCAGCCCCGCTCCCCCCGGAACTGTCTCCTGCCTTCCTTCCGTCCTGCCAAGCTCACTCATGCATTCATTCCCCCTACCCCTGCCTGCTCGCCTGGAGTTTCCCCTCTCCAGTGATGCCAGACCCTGCAGAAGGCTGCATACGGAATTTCTCTCCCCTCTCCCCCACAAACTGTGCACCCTTACACTTGCATGCACCCTCCTCTCCTGAGATGGGCAGCCCTCCACCTGCATGCAGCCCTTCTGAAATGTTAACCCCTCTGTTTGCATGCACCCCCTGCCCCAAAGGTGCAGCCTGTGGCTTGCACGCTTCCCTCTCCACAGGCTGCACCCCCCAAATCCGCTCTGCAGCGCGCAGCCCTAGAAGAGCCCCCATTACACCTGACGGCCCCCCAGTGCCCAAAAGCTGCACCTCCCCACCCGCGTGCTCCACCACAACAACCCCCACTCCTGTGGCATGCATGCCCCTGCCGCGAGATGCACCCATGACCACCTGCTTGCATCCCCCCAAACACACACCTCTCCTCCTGCCCACTCACACCCGCCAAAATGCACTGCCGACCAACTGCTCCTCCCATCACCCCCCCAAATGCACCCCCCTTCGCCAGCTTGGGTGCACCTCCCCCAAAATGTACACCCCAAAATGCACACCCCAAAATGCACACCCCAAAATGCACACCCGTCCAGCTGCTCGCACTCCTCTCCCCCCGCTCCAAATGCATCCCCACGCACCTGCGTGCACCCCTCCAAAACGCCCCCCCCGCGGCTCGTGCGCAGCCACAACGCTCTGCCCGCGCGCCCGCACCGGCCGCTCGGGGTACCCTCCGACCCCCGAGGCCCGCGGCCGCCCCGCCTCGGGTGCCACCCCGGGCCCCGGCGCCCTGCCAGCCCCGTTCCCCGGCTCGCTCACCCTCCAGCTCGTCCTCGGGGATCTCCACGGGGTGCTGCTCGGCGACGATGTTGGGGACAGTGTAGATGCCCCGGTACATCAACGCCGCCGTCACCGGGTGGAAAGGCATCTTCGGAGCTTGCCCTGCCTAACACCCCCGTCTCCCCGCGAACCGCCCGCCGGGCCCCGGCCGCCCCGGGGTACCGCTGCACAAGTTCTCCGCGCCGGCCGCGCTGTCCCCAGCACCAGGCGGAGGGGGACACGGAGCCGCGCTGACACTCGGGGCGTCGGGCAGGACGTCGGGGCTGGCGGCGGGCGCGGAGCGGGGTGTCCGAGTGGCCCGTGTCCGGGTGCCGCCGAGGAGCGGCGAGGGGGTCCCCTAGAGCCCCGCGGCGAGCGCCGGGGCGCCGGGGCTCTCCATGCGGCTGCGGCCGCCCCGGCGAGGCCGCCGCCGCTCAGCGGGCCTGGGGCTCGCGGCCGCTCCGGGCCTCGGCGGCGGCCCGCATGGCCGAGCGGCTCCCCGGCCCTTCGGCGGCTTCCTCCCCCTCCTCGTCCTCCCTCCTCTTCCTCGGCGGCGAAGTTTGGCGGGCAGCTCCGGCGCTCGCCGACTTGCTCGCCCGGCTTTTCCCTCGCCTCTGTGCAGCGCCCGCCGCCCGCACGTACCGGGCGCACATGCTCCCCCCACCGCCGAGCCGGCGAACACCCCGGTGGCGGCCACAGCGACGGGCGAGCCCCTTCCCCCGGCCCGGGCGCCGAGCGAGCCCCGAGCCGCTGCCCCCCGCGCCGGCCGCTTCGGGCCCCGGCCCCTCGCCCTCAGCGGGCTGCCCCAGTGTTGGTTTTGAGCCCCCCGCGCTTCCGCCCTTGCGGTTGTGGACGGCTTTCAGGACGCACCTGAAAATGGGGTGCATGGGGGGAAAAGGGGAGCAGAAAGAGGAGGATACGTTGGTGGGGAATCGCCGCTACCCCACTGGCCCCTCTGCTGTTATTCAGCAGGTGCATTCGCTACCAGGGCACTGGGGTGGGTGTTTTACAGCCCCCCACCTTGGCGTCAGGCCTTGGCTCAAAGGGACATAGACCCCCCTCTAGCAGGGGAGCAGGCAGGATCTGGTGCGCTCAGGACGGGGAGGCAGTTTCTTTAGCCCTCTGAGTTTGCTCTGCTCCCTGGGCAGGGGCTGCTCGTCTGAGGCTGGCAGGACCCCCTTGGAGCCAGTGATGTTAGCTCGGAAAAACAATATTATGGCTGATAGGGCTGCCCATCTCCATGGCACACTGAGGCCTGAGCTCCAGCTCTCTGTGCCCTTGGGGCGATTATCTGCTGTCTAATACTGTGGTTGAGCCCAGGGGTGCGTTCTGAGCTCTCTTTTCTCTAGGCTATGAGAAAGTCACAGAGAACAAGCAAGAAAGAAGGGGAAAAATCAGAAAGAAGGAAGAAAAAAACAGCCAGGTAAAAAAATCTGGCCCTGCACAGAGAGAAGACACCTGAACCCCCATGAGTGAAAACCCTCCTGGGCAGTGATTTCCCTGCCAAACCCAGCTTCTCACAAGCCTCACAGGTTGGGTGGCCAGATGGGTGCTTAGGCCTCTTTCTGCCATCAGTAATTTTGCTCCCCCCACCAAAGTCCAGGGTCACTGCTGGATCCGAGATGCTCCGGTGCTCTTGGCTGCTCCAGCCCTTGGGATCTGGGTGGATTTTTCTCCAGATAATTAATTGACAGGGGCTTTTGGGAAGCCCTCTCCTTAATCAACCAGTGCCTTCTTTTGCGTGCCTTCTTCTTTTTTTTTTTTTTTTTTTTTTTTTACCATTTAAGGAAAATTAGGGGAAAAAAAATCGTGAAATCCTAAAAACAGGCCAGCATAGAGATGATTCTGAGTTATCTTTAATTTAATCTTCACCTCCTCATTTATTAATGAGCCTGCTTTCTCCAGCTCATTTTCCTGCTCCCCCAGTGGAACTGTAAATGCCCTCCCAATTCCCTGCTGGCCCCTTGCTGAGCAGGGATCCATCCTGCTTCATGTCTTCCCTGCCCTGCTCTTATCCTGCCAACTTGATATGCCTGTGGACTTGCGAGGCTCCTCCGTCTTTCCATGCTCAAATTCCCACTTCTCCCAGCGGAGGCAAGAGCAAGGGCGGAAGGTGCCTCGTCCTGTACACAAGAGCTTTCCAAGAGCAAAAGACAGGGATGGATTAGGGATGGGATAGGGAAGTCATACAGGGATGGGGATGAGATGGGGAAACCCTACTGGTATGGGGATTGCATGGGGAGCACGTCACCAGGATAGGGAAGCCTTGCCCCATGGGATCAGAGAGGTGAAATCTCACTGGGGTGAGAATTGGATGGGAAAATCCCACCAGGACAGAGAGCAGAAAGGTGAAATCCCACCAAGAGGGGATCAGCTGGAGGTAACTTTGCTGGGGTGGGGATCAGATGGGAAAATCTTGCAGGAATGGGTATCAGAGAGGTGACATCCTGCTGGGATGGGGGAAACTTTGCAGGAATGGAGGAGACAGGATGGGGAAAACGCTACCAGAATGGGGTTGGAATAGGCAAAACCTGCAGAGATAGGGATTAGGTCGGGGGGAGCACTGCTGGAATAGGGGAAACCTATGGGATCAGGTGGGATTGGAGAGATGACTTCCTCTCCGGGATTGGAATGGGATAGGGGAATTCCGCCAAGATGGAGATCAGCTGAGGAAACTTATCTGGGATGGGAATTGGATGGGGGAAACCCCGACCAGGATGGGAATTGCAGAGGTGAAACCCCGCAGGGTTGGGATGGGATGGAGATGGTCCTCTGCAACATCACATGGATGACACTGAGTGCACAGAAGAGATGCACGGGACTGTCACCAAGGGTCCTGTCATTGCAAAGTCCTTCACTGACTATATATATATATACATACATATATATAATATATATATATAAGTATATATAATTTTGTACAGTTGACTCTTTCTTGCAGCAAACCTCTAGTGTCATGTCAATCCTCCCACCCTGTGGTGAGACACCACTCCATCATGCATTACCTGCACCTCATCTCTTGGTCCTGAGCCCTCCTGCATTGCCCTGCATCCCATGATGATGTTCTGCCTCCACCACAAGATCCTGCACCCCACCACACAATCCTGTACCCCATTGCATGGCCCATTATTTTGCTGGACAGCTTCTGCCTCCTGACACATAGTCCTGCACCAAAGCATGTGGTCCCACACCCCGTTGTGCAGTCCTGCATCCCACCACGCCATCTTGCACCCTGCTGAGAGGTCCTGCACCCTACTGCACAGTCCTTCACACCATTGCACGGTCCTGTACCCTGCCATGCAGTCCAGCATCCTGCCACACTGTCCTGCACCACCACATCACATGGTCCTGGATGCCATGCCACGTGGCATCCTGCACCCTGTCAGGGTCATTCACCCCACTGTACGGTCTCACATGCTACCACGTGGCCCGGCACTCTCTCATAGGGTCCTGCACCCCACTGCATGCTCCTGCACCCATCATATGGCCCTGCAGCCTGACGTGGGGCACCTGCCAGGGTGGACAGTGCCGTGTCCCATCATGGAGCCACCAGCACCCTGGGAAAAGCCACAGAGCCCGGCAGGCGTGCACAACCTGTGGTTACAGAGATGAAGTCTGTAGGATGCCTGTGCCCACATCCTTCCTGCTTGTGTAAATGCTTACTCAGCCGCGTAGTGGGAACACATTGCGCCTCCTATGTGCAAAAGCTCTGCCCTCTGGTGCCCACAGCTGTAGTGCAGTTGTAAGCACACAGACCTCGTGCCTTTCCTCTGCACCAGTGCAACGCCCTCATGGAAGTGCATTGCCCTTAGGCGCACACACTTGGGGTGCAAGGGCACTTCTTGTGAAAATGCACCAATTCCCTGCAATTGCCATTCCTCTGGGTAAATGCATGTCCCTTGCACCGGTGCATGTCCCTCGCACCAGTGCATGTCCCTCGTGCAAGTGCACTGCTGTTTTGCAAATGTACCTCCTTTAGGGTGCAAATGCACAGCGCCCCCCCCGTGCAAATGGCACATCCCTCGTGCAAGTGCACTGCCCTGATGTAAATGCAGCTCCTTGGTCCTCGTGCAAGTGCAGCTCTTGTGCAAGCACACATTCTTCATGCAAGTGCACTGCCCTTGTGCAAATGCACCTCCCCAGAGCAAACGTTCAGCTCTCTCCCATGCAAGGGTATTTCCCTTAGCACAGTGCACATGCCAGGGCTGCTCTCTGTGCATGCACACTTGCATCCAGGCACCTGCATGCCCAGAGCATGACACCCTCTCACTGGCCCCGACTCACTGCGAATGTCTCCTGGTGACACTGTGCAGGGTCCCCCATCTCCAGGGAGGGAGAGGGGACGCTGGGCACAGGGCCCCAGCAGTGGGGACAGCAGCATGAATTATGCATGGCGGTGGCACGGCGCGACGGGTGACGGAGAGAGAATATCAAGCGGGAGTGCGGGGACAGCCACGGGGACACCCGACACACGGGGACGTGCCAGGCCCCAGGGATATGGGGACATGCGGCAAAGGGGGACACAGGAACACTTGTAAAGTGGGAACCTGCAATCTGTCTTCCTCCCGTTCCTCTCTGCCCCTCTCAGGGATGCAGGGTGCTGCATGATGCCCTGGAGCCACCGAGGGACACCTGGCACAGGGGCAGCTGTGACTGTGGAGCAAGGCAGCTCCAGCACATGGCTCTGTGCCCCTCTGTGTGGCTCTGTGTGGGGGATGCGGGCAGTGATGGCACCACGGTGCAGTGTGGCAGCATCAGGTCAGGGTATTGCAACTGACTGTGTGTGCGTGGTGTGAGCATGTAATGTTACAAGCATGCAAGGCTGCAAGTGTGTGAGGCCATGCATGTGCACAAGTGCAATGCTGCGCGAGTGCAGAGCTGCCAGAGTGTGCACAATGTGCAGTGTTGTGAGTGCCCAATGCGGGAAGTGCACGGGGCTGCAATTGTGCACGTGAGCACGTGAGGCTGTGCTCGTGCAATGCTGAGAGTGTGCAGGGTTGCATGTGTACAACGCAGCGAACATGCGTGGTGCAAGAGCAACAACCTGGGAGTGTGCAGTGCTGCGAGTTTGCAATGCCAGGAGAGCAGTGTTGCAAGTGTGCAATGGTGTGAACATGCAAGGGGCTGTAAGTGTGCAGTTTCACAAGGGTGTGGGGCTGTAAGTGTGCAATGAGATGAACTTGCGCAGTGCAGAGGCTATGTGAATGTGCAGGGCTGCAACTGTGCAATGCTGTGAGCATGCATGATGCAAGCATGAGGCCCTGTGAGTGAGCAGGGCTAAGAGCATGCAATGTGGAAAGCGAGCAGGGCTGCAAGCGTGTGCTGCTGCAAGTGGGCAGTGTTGCAAGCATGCAAAGCTGTGAGCATGTAGGGCTGTGAGGATGGCTCTGCTGCTTGTCCTCTGCAGTCCCCTGCTGTCATGGGGCCCTGCAACACATCCAGAGTCCCACGATGTGGCCAGACGAGGGCACCCAGGGTGCAGAGCCACTGTGCTGGGGACACAATAGGACACCCCTGCCATTACAGAAGCCTCAGCTCTGTTTCCCGGCTAAATTCCCCCAAATTGTCTCTCTCCCTCCTCCGCTGGCCCCTGGTGGTGCTGCATTATTCATCACGGCGGCGGCTGCCGCTCTGGCGTCGTGTTTGATCCCAGGAAATCAGGTCACCTTCCCCCCCTTGCCGTTCTTCATGGAGCAGTCCTGAAATCTCCCACTTCCTTTGCCCTTGCGTTCCCTGGGAGCGTGGAAGCAGAAGCCGGTCTCCCACCATCTCCTCCAGGCTTGCTGCTCCCACCACGGTGCTGCCACCCTGCCCTGTTCAGCTGCCCCTAGTGCTGCCACCCCGTGCTCCTTGGGCACAGCATGGGAACCTGCTCTTGCTTTCGGGCACTGCTGGGAGCACCCGGTGTCACCTCCTGCTCAGGGCAGCTCTAGGTGCAGCACCCAGGACCCAGCACCTTGCCGAGCCCCCGAGCTGTAGGCACCTGCCTTAGAAAAGATTCCAGGTAGCAGCACCCAGGGGCTGCTCCAGGCCTCCCTAACCCCCAACCCTCACCAAAAAAACCCAAAACAAAACAGCAAGCACCATCCAGGCCCCCTCCTCATACGTTAAATTTTTATTAAACATCAAATTTTTATTAAAACCAAGGCAAAAATCCGCACTTTTTTTGCGGCTTGCAATCCCCACAAAGAGAAAAAGGCTCTGGCCCCCATCACAGCGACACACAGGCCAACTTGATGAGGCAGCAAGTGTCCAAACTAAACCAGCTTGAGGCTGGGCTCTGCCCAACACTGGGGATCGAGAGGTCCTCCCCTGGATGGAAGGGATCGCACTCTGGGAGCTGCTGCAGGGTTTTAACCCCCAGCTTGGTCACAGTTTGCAGGGATAAAAGGTGACATGGGCTTGGCACGAGCCGGCTCCCCTTTGGCCACCCGCTTGCAGAGGAAGAGGCCGCAGTGAGGAGGAAGACACGGCCACCCCAGTGTCCTCCAGCTGTTGGGGAGCTGAATGCTCCCTCCTTCTCCTCTCGCCCTGGCCAGGGATGGGGAGGCAGCAGAGCTCCTGTCCTGCCATGGCTGGCAAATAGAGCTTGGAGAGAAAAAACAAAACAAAACAAAAAGAAAACTAAAATAAAAAAAAAACAAGGAAAATATAAACTGGAAGAAGGCAAGGAAAGGAGGAAAAATTCCCCAAGGGTGCCCAGAGCTGGCGCCGGTCTCAGGGGCAGTCAGCGCAGGGTCCCCTCTCCACGCGCGTGTCCTCGGCAGCGGTGACACTAGCTGATCCTAGAGCTCCTCGAAGAAGGCCACGCGGGACTGGGTGCTCTGCAGGGTGAGCTGCAAGAGAGCAGAGGGGACGGCTGAGCAGGGCAGGCTGTGCGGAGCCTGCCAGCGTGGGGAGGAAGCTTGGAGCAGCCACCCTGCCCTTGCCCCTTACCCTGCCATGCAGGAGGCTCCTGTGGGGTTTGACCTGCCCTCAAGGCCAAATGCTCAGGTCTGGAGCAGGGGATGCTCCGCTTTACCTCCAGGCTCCCACTGGTTTTACACAGTGACACCTGGAAAGCTCTTGTGAGGTGGGAAAGCCCAGCCCAGGAAAGCTTTTCACAGCACCAGCAAGGCTGCCCTGGAAATATCTTGCCAGAGCTGTTTCCTAAGGCTCTCGAGCAGAGAAGTTTCTGGGGGGGCTCCGACAGCCTTCGCCACTGTATGGTCCAGCCCCGAGAAAGGGCATGGGGCTTCGGGCACCGAACCAGCGCTTTCCTCCCCGGCTGCTTTTCCAGTCTGCTCCTGCCCAACCTGCACCATAACGGGCTGCTGCCACCACCCAAACCCCAGCTGAAACAGAGCCTGGGACCCTGGGCACACAGATCCTGGAGGCTGCTGCTGCACAGCCTTGCGCTCCTGCCTGATTCCTCAAATAAATATATGGATAGATGGATATACACATACATGTGCATTAAAAAAAAAAGAAAAAAGAAAGTAGCATAAACACAAGCCCGTTGCAGAGCTGGGGCTTTCTTGGAGTTTTGCTTTTACACAAGGTTGCTGGATTTACCTCATTATTTTTAGGAGGGGTGGGAAGAAATACCCCCATCAATGCAGCCAAAACCCTGTTAGAGTAGCTAATTCCCCAAAAAAGCATAATGCAACTGCTGCTGCCCCAGCAAAACCCGTGACAAAACCCCAAGCACTCCGAGAGCTCGGAGACAGGAATCACATCCATCCCTTTGTCTGTCCATCTATCTCTCCACCCATCCATTCTCCCTCTCCTCAAAGCTGTATTTTCAGGAAAAGCAACCATCTCTGTGTCAGTATGTGTAAATCTCAGCCACGAGATTTAAAGGAAACTTTACTTTCTTGGGGAGTTCCATGGTGGGGTAGATGTCCTGTTCCCATGCCCAGCGTGCCCTAATTGGGAAACTACATTCCCAGCCTGGCCCCACTTCTCTTCAAGTTCTTTTTGTTGGTGAGAAGCTCCCAAACCGTCTCCCTGCCACCCCTTCCCTTCTCCCAGGCTCTCTTACGCCCACGCTCCCTGTTTCTTCTCACTGTCGCAGCCCACAGCACTTTTGAGGAGGGAGCAGTGTTGGAAGGAAATGCTTCTTCAAAAGCTGTCCCCAAAATAGCTGACAGCCTGTCTCCCGCTTCCAGAGCACTCCAAGCTAAACTCCTTGTTTTCCTTGCAAACAAGGAAAGGGAGCTGCTGGGCCTGAGGCATTTGGCTCCGAGGCAGCACAGCAAAGGATCCCAGGAAGGAGGTGACCTCCCAGATGCTATCTCCTGGCACTGAAGATGCTGGAGAAGGTGCTTGCTGGCCCAACACTGGTGCTGTTACGTGGAATCGGCTGCAGCCGAGTCTGGCCTGCATCAACTCGCCTCTGTGTGGACCTTTGCAAAGCTGCCCACAGTGAAAGTATTATCTCAGAGCTGGGTCAAATCCCTTGAAAGTCTCTAAGACACCTGGAGGCCTTGGCCACCTCATGGCACGTGGTAGCATGAGCGAAAGCAGTGCAGTGTCATTACCTGTGGCCCAACACTGCGAGAAGTCCTTGGTGCTGAAGAACAACTCAAGTTGGCAGCAGCCCATCCAAACTCCTTCTGCATTTCTCAACAAATCCTGACTGCCTCAGCGAGGGACAAGACCTGCATTTACTCACTTTCCAAGATCCTGCTATGCTGTGAAAGGATGGGAGGAGTTGGGAATGGCGCTGCCAGCATCGTTTTGTCCCAGCCCAGATGGAGGACGGAACTGCCTCTCTGGGAGCAGGAGATTTGATACATGCCAGGTTCCTTCAAAGGCTTAAATCCCACTAATAATCATAACAGGGCAAGAAGAAAGCAAGGCGAATAAAAGGGTTGTTCCTGTTCATGTCCATGAGCAGCAGCCTGTCCTGAGAGAGGTTTCCACCAGAGGACATGAGGATGAATAGTGCTTTGTTTTCCCCAATTTTACTGCAGCATGAGTGACGAACTGTGCTAAAGTCCAGCACGCTGGAGGGGTAATCCATACAAAAAGCATTAGTGTGTTAGAAAAGGTACTTAAAATCCCCAAACTTGATGTCTTTAAAGCCACAGTGCCAAAGCCTGTCCACTAGTAGCTCAGGGCTTGTGAAATCTTGCAGGCACACAAGTCCCAGGGACCTGGAGGCTGCAATCACAAAAAGAAACCCTTCTCCAACACCATCTTCCCCAAAGGTTCAGACACGGGAATCAAAGCCAAATTCTTCAATAAAAGCAGCCTCTAGGAAGGACAGGCCAGGAGACGCAAGGGAAGGAGCGGTATGCTGCAGCTGCCCTTGGAATGAAGGTAACCTTTGGAAAGCACTTTGCTACCATGTCCCTGTTGCACTAACGGATCCACTTGGATCCATCCGCTCCCTTCCTGCACACGGATGCTGCTGCTTTCCCAGATGGACACTCGAGGCAAGTTCGAGCGGACGCTTCCTCAGCCAGTGCTCAGATGGAGAAACTGCCTCTCCCCAGTCCCAGCCTGAAGAAAGTTCAGGAAAAGGGACTAATTTGGCACCCAGGAATACAAGCAGGAAACCTTCCCCATTTCCAGCTTTTCGGGGTTGCATGTGGAGGAGAGCCTCAAGCTGGGGATGGTGCCTGTGGCCAACACTCAGAGCCAGCTCCCCAGAGCTCCCTCCTGCTGGGGTCTCACCCCCAGAATCCCTGCAGACACTGGCTGTCCTTGGCTGCCTCTTCTGCCCGTGCCTGCTGCCTCACCAAGCGCATGTGCAGCTTTTGTGCCATGTTTGCCTCACTCAGAGGTGCTGATTTCTAACTTACGACAGGGGCTGCAGCAGCAGCAGCATGAGAGAAGGGGGCTTGCTGCCATCTCTTTTTGCTTTTTGAAACTCTGACTTTCGTCCTGCAGCCACCAAGAGGGAGGACCCTGTTTCACTTCACTAAGGAAATCTTCCAAGGTTGCCTGGTACCTCTGCTAGCTTCCCAGGCACCACCAGCAGGACAAAACCAGGTGTGTTCAACGATTTAAGCACCCACACCTGCCAGCTTGGCTGCCGGCAAGGAAGATGCTCCCCCAGCGCAAAGGATCAAGTGCAAAAGTGAAGAAACTGCGAGCCCCAGCGACAGAGCAGGAGCCGGGCAGGGTGCTGAGTGCTGGGGAGGCGACCTGGAGCGCGGGGGCGCGAGGCTGGCGAGCGCAGCGCGCGCTGCAGGCAAGCACATGCACGGGTTAGCGCCGCAGCCAGCGATCCCACCACCACGCGCAGGGTACCTGGGCACAGCCTGCTCAGCGGTCTCAAATGCAGATAGGTCGTCTGCCCTGGGCTGGAGGCTAGACCGGCAAAATAAAATGAACAAGACAAAAAGTCCTCTGTGATACAAGGGACGACAGGTCACCTGTGCAACTGGCCGGAGGGTTGGCATTAGTCAAGCGCTGCTAACCCTCCCCACCCCAACAACTTTTCCATCAAGTGGACAGATCAAAGTCCTCCTGACAGCAGGAATAGCAGCAGCCTGAAACCACATTCTCTTGGGCTCTGCTGTTAGGCAAAAGTCTTTACTCCTGCAGTGGAGACCCACATGCCTTGGCCCCCTGCAAGAGCGTAGGGATGGCACCGGCGCCAGCTCCAAAGGAGCCAAGTCCAGCTGCGCAGTCCAGTTATGGGCCATCTGTCCCACCTCTGAGACAGAATAACAGGACTGTCAACTCTCTACGAACGCCATTCAAAAGCTCCTGACAAAAGCAAAAAAAAATTAGCATTTTCTGTTTCCACCACAGATGCAGTGTGCAGCAGTAAAAACCTAATGGCAGCAGAAACTTTCTCCAATTCTTAAGATGACAAAAGGGGCTGTGAAGATTTTTATAGCCCTCTCGCGGGAGGCACAGGGACTCGAACAGCTCCAGGCTAGCACAAGCGGACCTGGAAAATCCACTCACCGCATTTCCCTGCCCCAATTCAAAAATCATAAACTCTCAACTGGGAAAGCCAGCACAAACAGCTATTTTTAAGCCCTGTCAGATGTACCTCTCCACTAGGTACACAGGCTAGCACAAAGGCTAGCACAAAGGCGAGGAATTGTTTGGAACTGTTTAAAACCTGTTATCCTCACCACAAGCTGCAGCCCTGGCAAGCGTGCCACGCCGCGGCACATTTCTGTGTCTTTCATGGCAATTGGGGAAATGTCTGGGCAAAAGCCTTTTCGATCTGACCATCACATCTCACCGTGCAGGATAGAGGTCCACCAGCCACCAGCTCCACTAGGAGAACAGCACAGCTGGCAAGCGAAAGGGCTGGATGCAAAACTTAAAAGAGGTTTTTCTTCGGGTCTTGCACATGTGAGACCTGTGGTAGCAGAGCCCATCACCCTAACTTTCTCAGCTGGTATTAACTGCAAGCACAAAGAGGGAGGGAACTGGCTGCAGGAGCTGCAGTGTAGGGAGAAGACATCACCCAGCTGCACTAGGGAAAGATTTTCCCATTAGCATTCCCAGTATCAAAAAAGGTTATTTGAGAACAGACTAGAAGTGAAGAGTAGGCTTTTTCTACCTGTAAATCAGCCATGCTCTCCTCCCTGTGAGGTCCCAGCCAAGCTCAAATCTGTTCGCTTGTAATGCGTTTATGGTATGGCTGTAATAAGGAGTGAGGGCTTTTCCTGCTCCTGGAGCAACTAGAGTAGCAAACCTCTTCTCATGGTATCTCTGTTAAGCTTTTGTTGAGGTTCAGACCTCAGAAGGTTTGAATGCCTGTTGGGCTTTCCTTCACACCCAACAACTGAGCCAAGTTGGCGCTAACAAAATGGGCCCCAGCAGCAGTGGAAATTCTCTGTGCCCCCAGTTTGGAGCAGAAAGCCCAGATCAAACCAAGTTATTATAATACTTTGTGCAAAAGCTAAACCAAACAGAAGGGCAATTCTGTCACGGGTTTTAAACGGTTTAATCAGGTGAGATATAAACGGAGCCCTCAGATACCTTTTTAATAGTGTTGTGCTTGCTGTTGCCTCGGCTGGCATTCTCATTGTGCAATATATCCAGCGCAGTCTCTCTCTCCTTCAGCTTCAGCGCCTCGATCTCTGTCTTCAGCTCATTCAGTTGCTCCTGCAGGTGTTTGCTTTTCTCCATATACTCGACCCTAGCGGGCACACAGAACAGGCTGGAGGTTAGCACCACCCATCTGCATGTGGCTCCATAATTTCACAGCAGCTGAAAATAGAATTTTAACAGAAACCCTCCCAAAATGTTCATCATTTTTAGTGTGTAGAGCTAACAGTGTTAACTTATAGTGTCCACTTAAGCTGTCCTGAGCAGTCATTTGTTCATTACTAAGAAGACCCAGACAGCTGACCCTGGAACCAAACTGTAAGTCACATTACTAAAAAAATATATAGCCAGATGGGGGCTGCCAGATTATATTTATACATCTCCCCATTTTCAGCTAAACCTGCACTGTGACTTAAGCTAATTCGAAGCAGCTTCTGCATATAAGACTGATGCAAATAGTGTTGCTCTACTGCTCACACTCTCTCAAACTCCGTTCACAAAAAGATAGCATGAATTCTTTCAGGTCACTTTCCAAGGGCAAACAACAAATCCAACATACAGACTTCGCATGTTTTTGAGGGATTAAACTGTGAAAGTCATAGGAGTGAGCACTGCATCCAAGATATCACGCAGCTTTAAGATACACAGTATCTCTCAGAGAGGGCTCCCCCCAAAAAACAAACAAACAAACAAACAAACAACAAAAAAAAACCCAAAAGCCACCAAACAAAAAAATCCAGCCACTCTCAAGACTTCTTCTGCAATGAGTCACCTACTAAAGGAAAAAAAAATCCTGTGGTGCTAGTCAGTATTTGCACTTAAATATGAAGATTTAAGTGAAACTGCCAGCACTCTAACAAAGATCCTTTCGGAGGGTGGAAATCTGTAGTGAAGTTTATGTCAGCACCTGAGGAGTGAAAAGCACTCTTGGAGAAGTCAGTGAAAACATGCGATTGCTTTTATCATTTGGCTGAGCTGAGATCCTCCTACTTAGGAAAGTGGGATGCCCTAGTTAGCAGCCTAGGTAGAGAAAACAAACAGGGCTCTTCCTGCTATTTGTAGCTTCAGGCTTTTTCTTTCCAGTTTTAGGAAGAGGTTTTAGCGCTCATTCCTAAACCAATGCTTTGGTATTTCACACATCAGAGAGGGTCAGGACCAGAGGCACAAATATCCAGCCTGTGGGATCTGGGGGGGGGTTTCCCTCGTGCCCCAGGGAGTCTTGACCACACGCTATGGCAAATTCCTTCTACTTTTGTTCTGCTACCCAATGGACAAAGCATATTATTGCTAAAGAGCTTAAAATTTGGTCTGCTTTGATTTCAGCTAAATTTAGAGTTTTGGAGGCTGCACTCACACAAAAATGCAGACCAAAGCCCATAATCACTTCCAAGCTTGCCTGTGCACACTTTCCCATACATAAATGTGCCCCAGGCTCAAAAACTAAGAGGTTAAGTCCTAACTTCGTAGGACTTTCATTATCCATGGCTTGGACATACTGCAAATGCACAGGTGGTCGCCTCGGACAGCCCAACGCACCACAGCCACTGAGCTGCTGTTAACAGATTTCTCCTTCTTTCACCTCAAATTGATGCTTATGTGGAGTGTAAAAGTTGCATTTGGCCCAACTATGGTGCTCTTTCCTGCAAGTGAGCCAGGTCAGTACCAAATCCAAACTAACGGAGAGCCCGCCACTTACTTCTCCTTCTCAATTTCCATTGAAAGTCTCTTCATGTCTGTATCCTTGAAGTCAAAGGAGAGGCTCTCACTGATGAGGTTGAAGCTTGGCAGATCCGTGGGCAATGCTGTCGCACTGGAGTTCACAGACTGCTGAAGAGAGAGAGAGAGAGAGAGAGGCCAAATTATTCACTTTTGGTCATACAAGCGTTTCTGTCAATAGATGTTCTGTAACGGAAGAATGAAACTGGAGAAGTCCACTGTGCAAGGAGCTGCTTCTTAATACCTTCACAAGCACAACCTGTTGTTCACATAGGTAATAACATTTTTTTTTTTGAAACTGAGTATATTTACATTGTGCTGAACTGGAAGGATCTCATTATTTGCACCGGGGCAGGGAAGGAACATGCATTTTCCTGCGGCAGCAGAGCCCATAATTTCTTCTTTCTGAAGCCGGTATGCCTGCCAAGCTCCCCATGGGACAGATTAAGCAGCTATTTTTCAGCTCGTGGTCTTTTAATGCAAAAGCCGTCAAGGACTTTATGGACTGTCGGAGCAGAGCAGCACACAACTCTCATGTCTTCAGCACTGGATGGGGTCTGCAGACCCCCAGCCGTTATCACCATCATGGCATTTAAAGTAACACTGGCCAGAAGCTGCCTTTTGAAAGGCATCTGGTAGCTCTTCAAGAAAAAATTACATTTTTAAGAAAATGTGAACCATAAATCGGGTCAATGTGACCATAAATCGGGTCAATGTGTAACAGTCGGGTCCTGCGCTTTGGTGCTCTCAAAAGTGTGATCAAAAGGACAGGGTAAGCCCAAGGGCTTAACGTGGGCTGCAGTTTCGGTAAGGCACACGGAGATGCGCTACGCTTTTTACACAGCAGTGATCTGCAGTTCCACTGCTAGATTTGACTGCAAATACAGAGATAATGTAGGGAATCACTTAACCTGCAGCTGAACACAGACAAGGGACATTTACCCTCCTGCAAAGAGCTGCGATATCTCACCTACTGCCAGGCCCTTGGCTTTTTCTCTTTGTCTAAGTGTAAAAAAAGAGAGAGAGAGAGAGAGGGAGAGAGAGAGGGGGAGGAGGGACGGAGAGAGAACAAACTTGCTTTCAGTCATAAATTCTGTCACTGCTCTAATAAGTGGGCTCATTACCAGCAGAGGAAGAGCTCTTCCGGACTTAAATCATCACTTCTGCTCCTGCAGTACGTTCGAGGAGGCTGGGAGCTGTGGCGCGTGCCAAAGGCAGGACAGGGGTTTCAGGCAGCCACTGGTCCGAGTGGGAATGGCTGGCAGCACACCGACTCCTTGGTTTGGTTACAAAGAGCATCATCCAGTTCTCAGAAGGGCACTCAGATGTGCCAGATTTACTCTGCACAGTAACAGCCCTCACCACCCACCCTGAATCCAGGAGCAGTCTAGGCTCTTTCCCTGCAGAGACCAAGATGAGATACTGCACGTTACAGCTACGGCAGACTTAAACGTCAAGAAAAACACCATTTTTCACCCCATTTTCAACTGCTGCCAGCCAAAAACACAACCACATCAGTTCTGGAGTGAGGTTGGGAAGGGGGCAGCTGAGAACCAAAACTCCCATCTCCAAGGGAAGGGGATGGATCTGCCCAAGCGCTTCAAGTGACTGTCACACTCACATCTCATTGCACTAACAGTCACAATTGTCCTGCTGCCGTTAACACACTCTTTAGCAATTTTTTCAGCATGGGCCTACAGCTTTGGGTTAAAAACGAGAAACAAACAGTAGCATCACCATCACCAGAGAAGGAACTGCAAGCACTGCAACCATCAAGTCCTTCCAGCAATTTGTCGGGGTTACTACAACCACTCACTCCCCTCTTCTCAGCACAGCTTTCATGAAGTGGCAACAAACAGCAGGAAACTGGTGCAAGAGTCGGAGCTTAGAAACAGCTCTCAAAAGCACTCGTGAGCAAAGCATTTCCCTGCCGCTTGTGGTAATCCTGCAACTCTCACATGTAACAATTTTATTCAAGGTGTAGCTCGCTAAGGAGACGCGGATCTTTTCTCGTCTGCGTTCCCTGAGCTGCCACAAGCTGCATCACTCCAGTGCTGCACTGAAGTGCTTCCTGGCAGAGCACGGGGGTGAGTGCTACACTGGCAGCAGTCAGCATTGCCCTCTGGAGCTCCTCAGTAGCTCCATCCTCTGGAGCATGGGGCAAATGAGCCGGAAGACATGGAGGAAGCACCAAGCATCCCCATGGGAAGGGTGTCTGTGATTGCCAGCACTGGTCCTTCTCTGTGTGGGGAATCGGGGCAAACCTGACAAATGCTTATAATTTCAAGTGAGATGCAGAGGAGGCCTTGAGACCTGCCACAAGCAGGGCCCGATGGGCAACAAAGATGACAAGGATGACATGGAAATGAGATGTATCGGGTGGTGAGTACAGCAGCGATGACAAGTTGGGTTGGATCATTGGGGTTGATATCGCGGCTGCCAAGAGACACAGGTTCACATTCCCCTTCCTCCTCCTGCATCAGTTGCTGAAACAGCTTGGGCTAAAAAAGCTTTATAGAGCTTGTATAAAGGACAGGAAAGTCAGCAAAAAAATATTTTAAAACCATTTCTTGCCTTTTCTGTAGCTCATCCCCCCGTTCCTCCCGCTTGCTCTCTAGGAGGGACATTGGCTCTCAATGCCAGGGGGCTGCCTATCTGGCAGTGGGATAACAATAAAGAGTTAAACCTAGTTAAACCCTCATGAAGGAGGGGAGGAATCGGGAGACGGTACGGCCTGGCAAAGCAGCTGTGTGCCGGAGGGACAGCAGCCTTCTGGTGGTGGCCTTCCAAACACCTCCATCCCTTGGGCCATTCTAGGCCCCACTCAGGTCCCTCTGCACCAGGTTCCTCTGCACTGGAACAAAGTCTTCGGAGCGTGCCTGTCCCCAGCTGCGGACACAATGGCCAGGTCTGCGTCCTGATGAGTGTGGAAAATAACTACTACAAAGTTTGTGGGGTATGGCAATCCTCCACAAGCTTGGAGAGGAGCGGAGCTACCACTTACCTGGGCAGCTTCCCTCTCCGTCTGGCCCCAGCAGCTGCACCTGGGAGGCCAAGGTTTTTGCAGGAAGGCAGAGCGCGATGTGTCTACAAGCAGCCCTCTCAGAGAGATGCAGCTGATGGAGTGGATTGTTTTTTTGAAGAATTTAGGCAGCTCTTAAAAGCAGGCCCCACAATTCAGCCTGTAATGCCACAGGCAGGAATACACTGCAAAACACGGGCCACCCCGGGAATTTACAGAGCAGAGCTGAGCAATCCTGGCTCTGCTGCTTTGACTGCAGGCGGTCACAGCAGCAGGAGGCAACCTAGACCCGCCAGGTTTCTAATACGGCTGCTCCACTCATGTGCAAGCTGAAAGAATTAAAGAACTGGCAGATCCCAGAAACCTAGTGACTGGCAGTGAAACAAGGGCACTCAAAATACAAGGTTTATAAAGCATTAAAATGGCTAGACCTGATTGAGGACTTCTACGTTAGAATTCTTCTCCAACACTGCAATTGCTTAAAAGCTTCTGAACATTTTTGCAGGGAACTTCAGAGCATGAGGATGAAAAGCAACTTCATCTTCAAGTCTCTTCAAGCTGCTCCCTGCAGCTTCACGAGAAGAAGGGGGAAGGAGCCCGCAGGTCCAAACTAAAACTTCAGTGCTGAATGGTTTGGTAACTCCCACATACATCTGCTGAGTTTATTCCCAAAGACATTCAGCTCTTCCCTCATCACCCCATGGGACAGTGAGGTGGCAGAGCTGCCAGGCACAGCAGGCAGGAGCCGCCAGGAGGGGAGCACTGGGGAACTCTGGAAGGCCCTACAGCACCATGAGAAATGTTGAGGAAAGGAGCTGCCAGACGAATTCACAGCAAAGGACATTTAGTCTGGCATTTAGTCTCCAGTAGCAAGCAGGGCCAGATGCTTCAGAGAAAGGTGTGAAACCCTCCTCCCAGGCTACTGTGGAATTATCTTCCTGTAGAGACATTTTTTTCCAGTGTGTAGATGCACAATGCTTGGCTGAAGCCTGAAGAATGAATTTACAGGTTCTAAACAGCATTTATCCTCATATAGCAGGAACAAGGACATACATTTTTTAAGTATTCAACACTATTTTAAAGGCTATCACAGAGCTGGGAAGCTCTGTTGGCTGAAAAAGTATGGCTGTGGTGTACCTGCTAAATTGGGTTTAAGTTTCCCTGCCTTTTAAGTACACCAGCAGCTCTCTTGCTCTTGTAGAGAGCAGAGTAGAGAGGAAGAGGCAGAGCGCAGAGGAAGAAAGAAAGAGTGAAGTGGCGTGCTGGGCAGGGTGCCTAGATGAGGCGGGTGAACACTGCAAAATGGTTTTGAACACCTGCTAAGCAATGCAATAAGACAGTTCATACCCCCCACATTGCCAGGAGGGAACCACAAAGTCACAAGAATCCTCCAGGCACAATCCTCCAGGTACATCTACTGTTGGGAAACAGATGACAATGCAGATCGCTCTTACTGTATATGAGGACTTGCTGGTGATCTCCAGGAGCTTCTGCTTTGCCCTCCGCTCAGACTCTCGAGCCTCCTGAAGGTCTTGCTTTAACTGATCAGCCTCCTTTGCTCTGTAAAGGTAAACAGCAAAGGATGGTGAATATCAGATCAAAATTGAGGAATGAAAATAAATGGATAAGTAGGATTACAGTCTAGATACAGGACAGGTTTGGATCTTGTTGCAGATCTCATCTAGAGACATCATTTGAGCAAAGGAAGTGACAGAACTGCCAACAGGTGGGATATTTTAAGGTGACAGTAAAAAAGTCCAAGATGTAAAAGGACAATTTCAACACTAATATTTCCCCTTAAGCCTTAAGGGCTCCCAAGAATCCTCTGCAGAGGACAGAGAAAGCTTCTCTATTGGTTTGAAATTTGAGGGAAGATTTCACAAGATCATGGCAGAGAAGAGATGGACGTGGACAGTGTTATTGGAAAGGATTACTCTGTCGGAAGGAAATGTTTGCAATCTTTACTTTGTTCACTATTGAATGCACTGTGGGAGCTGGTTCTGGTAGCAAGAGGGAAATAACAGTTTTAACATACAGTACTGTGGAAGTGAGGGAGCCCTCAAGGCTGGCCTGAAACAGAGACTGCATGGGTGCAGAGGAAAATCAAAAAGCTGAGTGAAACATGGGGACAAAGGAAGAATAATGAACGTAGATGTAACAACCAAAAGAAACAGAAAAAAAAAAACACCCACCCACAAACTCAAGTGTCTTTAATGTTGTCAAACACTCTGCTGAATGCAAGTGGGTGTTTGCAGAAACCACCCAAAAGCAGAGGCTGTTTCAGCTGCCGCTGCCAGGATCTGAGGCATGAATGGCAGAGTAGAAAGGAACTAGCCAAGCCTCGAGACCACTTGCCATTGTACAGGCACAGGAGGCCACAGGCTTCCTGCAAACTGCATGGACCAATTTGAGGCTTGAAACACCCATCTCCCTCACTTGTCAGCAGGGAGTTGGAAAGCAAAGCAGAGAGGCAGCTGCGAGGTTACCCGCTGACCTCCGCTCAGACTCCTCGGCCATTTTCAGAGCCAACATCTCTGCCTCCAGCACCTTCTGCTCCATCAGCCGTTTCTCTTCCTCTGTCCGGATGGCCGTGGCTTTGATTCGCTGCATCTCCTGCTCGGCCTCAGCTGCTTTCTGAGCCAGGAGCTTGGCCTCCTCCTCCGTGATCTGGGCCTTCTCAGCCAGCAAGTCCGCTGTCTCTTCAGACCTCATCTGTGAATTAATGTGCGTGAAGCTATCAAGTGCACTCCGAGTGGCACCCCAAACACCCTCGCAGTCCGCAGTACAGAGCTCTGAGCTACTTGCTCTGCACAGTCGGTCTCTGTTGCCCACAAGTTCCTCCTGCTTTCAAGTAAGTCATAGTTTTTGCAGAGCGGTCCCCAGCCAAGACCCTGCTGTGCCCAGGCTCTGCCTCAAATTGTTCTCCTGTCACAACAGGCCATTTGGATAAAGCCAGCTTCGTCCGGCCTCCTGCTCACTGTCCACTAGCAGTGATGGCAGTGTAGCTCAAGGACGTTCACGATACACCTCTGCCATGGAAAAAGCCAGGAACAGCGGCTGCGCTGTCGCAAACCACCTGCCAGAGACCTACCAGAGCCTCGTTGGCCATGGTCGCCTCCTCCTTTAACTGCATCAGTCTTCTCTCCAGCTCATCCCTCGTTCGCTCAGCTTCTTCCCTCATTTGCTTCTCTCGGGCCAGGCGCTGTCGTTCCATCTGCAAAAATGGGGTCAAATAAAGTGAGCAATGATGCAGGTTCAGTGCTTGGGGGTCAGAGCACAAGACTGCACTGCATCCTCTGTACTGATCTCCACTCAAAAATATGGAGACTTCAGTAAACTTTCCTGCTTCAGCAGGCACACCTAGAGCACGTGGCACAGGGTGGCATCCAGGCGGGTTTTGAAGACCTCCAGAGAAGGAGGGCCAGTACAAACACAAGACACAGTATGCCAGAAACTTGCCATCTCTTTCCCAAATAAGCTGACAAATGAACAAGACAAGAGAAACTGCTCTGCTCCTTGGACACTGATTGCACTCTGGAAGCACTCACAGCTTTAGCAGCTCCACTTCCTTCTGTGGAAAGTTCTCATCTGTTATCACAATCCACATCCCTCATGGAGTGGTGCGGGCTCCTAACACAAGCAGGCTGTTTGGAAATCATTTAACCACTGCAGACCCTGCGGGAATGGAGAGGGCACACTAGAGGCCACGGTGACCACCGCAGGACATGGCTGGCCAACAAGGAGCCTGACATCTCTTGCTCTGCCCAAGCACTTGAATTTGAGAGCTCTCAGGATATGAAAAGCTTCTATTCACCCTCAGTGCACACAGCGACCTCTCTCATCTCTCCCAGCAGCTTATGAGTCAGCTATGAGCAATATCAGTTTGTGCTTGCATCATTCAACTGTGTCAATGAAACCCACAAGTTCAACACCTGATGTTGATGCCACTAGCATACAGGCACCATGTTGCTCCTTCCAAGGACCTCTCATGAAGGCTAAGTCCTTGCTGCCTGGAGGAGCCTATGACAGAAGCAAATAGTGCTTCCCCAGTGAAGCTAGGGGTGGTTTCCCCTTATGAGGACCTGTATAACACCCTCCACAGCTACCCCAGAAGCTACTGGGAGGAGAACTGCTTCAGGACAAGTCATATCACAGCTCCAGACCAGCTGAGCACTTCAATCCCACTCCGGTACTATGCAGGTATCCCTGTGAACATGCCCAAATCCAAATGAAGCAGGTTAATTTAACAGCCCCTTGAATACAAGAAACTTCTCGTGCAACACTCTGCTTTGTGTTTTTGCTGCTGCTGTCTAGTGGTTTTACTGAGCGAGGAACATTTATATTCAACACAGCAGTGCTCAGATTAGCTGTGTGGACTTCAGCGAGTGGAAAAAGTCTACAAGCAAGAAACAAGTATTCTTGCAATGCATTTGGGTGATACGTGTTCAACAACTACCTGCCGCTGCCTCCAAAGAGCTGTCTGGGCTGAGCTGCAGCAGCTGGAGATGGGCGGCACGAATGAGCACCCAGGCTGCATGACCTGGAGCACTGGCTTTCTCTGATCACCGTAGAGTGAGAAAACAAGGCAAAAAACTATAGGAAGGCATGTCTCTCCCATCACAGCCCCTCTTTAGTTACATCCGGCTACCACATGCCTTGACAACTATCCAGCTATGGAGCCCAGGAGTAAAGCAAGGCCAGGAAAGATGCACACAGGCTTACAGGACAAGGCACAGCCTTTGCCTCCCAACTTTGCCATCAGTCTATGGAGCCAAGTCAAGAACAACTGGCAAGAAGGGAGCTGAAACAAGACGTTCAGCTCGACCTTCCCTCATAGCTGCTCCATGTGCTGGATGTCACTCCGGATGCTGCTAGTCCCTGCATTTCTCTTTTTGGCTCACAGATAGGTTACATGAGATATGTCACTCACCTGCTTCCTGGCTTTCTCCTCTCTGGCCTGTGCCTTCATCTGTTGCACCTCCAGCGAGTCTGCTTTTCTTCTCCGCATGAAGAGATCGTGGTTCCCAATACACAGCTGGAGAATCTGCTCCAGGGCAGGGTAGAGAGCAGAGGGAAGCTGTTGCAACATTGTGGCAGGGAGGTGATTTGTGCTCCAAACACAAAAATCAGGGACTGCTCTGGCTCCGTGCTCAGAGGCACCTTCAGCCACTGATCTCAAACTCCACCAGCTCTGGCACCTGCATGAGCCCAGAGCTGTAGCACAGCCTAATCCCCACACCAGACACCATTTCCTTGGCTACTGACTCTTTATAGAGACTATTTTTATGCTGCATATGCTAGTAGCACAGCATGATTCTGCGCAACCACACATTATGCCAACCTCAAGAATGTATTAGCCCCAGTAATGAAACAGGCTTCTACAGCTTTGGCCAATTCCTCACTTCTCTCCATCTCTGCTCCCTGCCTTTTTTTAAGGTTTATAATGAACTTGTACACCTTCTTTGAACAGAATGTTTAAGCTATTGGTAGTAACAACTGAAATATGAAAAAAATATGAAGTTGATCAAAAAACCTCCTTGGAGGCCTTCAGCTACCTCTGCCACAGGTTTTTGAGCACTGGTGTGATTCCCTCTATGGAGGTGAGGAGCAGGAGAAATGTCAAGTCCAAAGAAAGGTTAGCAAAGAGTGAAGTGTATGCAGGGCAATATAAGCTCAGCTTATTTTTCTGTAACAAGAATGAGTTCCTCAACTTTCTTTTCTTAGTTCCTAGTTAACATGTCTTCTATCCGACAGATCACAGCCTACCTCCTTTAGAGTTCAAGGCCTTACAGCTCCACAGATTTGGTGTGCCTGGGAAGAATGAGACCCACAGACAGGCTGTGCCTTTGCGAAGCAGGCCATGGCCCCATGGTGTATGAAGCACAAGGACAGCCCACAGGATGACTCCTGTCTCTGATACACGAGGACCGTCCCCCTTCTTCCTTCTGCAGACCTGAGAGCTGCTTAGTGACAGCACATGGCTCCCAAAAGCTCCCTTGGAGACCTCAAAAAAAATTCCCCAGAAGACCATATTCTTGCATGATCCTCAGAAACCACCACTGCAGACAACAGGAATCACGTCGTCTGTGAACTTACCAGCTTATTCACACGCAGCTTTGATGAATTGAATTTAAAAACATCAATCTTTTTGTCCAACGGTTTAATCGTAAACTGAAAGGAGGAAAAAGAAACAGGTGAGAGAGAGTTACCAGGGAATACAGTGTTTAATCAAACTGCAGCTATGAAAGCTCCCTGAAAGCGCGGGCTCAGAAGAGGTCAGCCATGCTGGACAAACACTGCTAGGAGCTCTTCCTACAGCTTTAGGCTAAGCAAGAGAACTAGCACCAAAAGCAATGAAGTCACAACTGGTCTTTGGTCCAAAGATTGCTAGTGCTATGAAATGCAACAAGAACGCAGCTGCCTTCCAATTGCAATGCCCAGTGGCTGGGGCACTTGGCAGAACACCTGGCACCATGCAGGGGTGGATCATCCACCTCCAAAACCCAAGCAAGATGCTGTTCTTCTGCAGGCTGTTGAGAACTAAATGCAATGGAGAAAACTGAGTCATGTGTGCACAGAGGATGTTAGAAGAATCAGCTCAGTGACCCAACGAAAGGGAGAAAGTGTGAACAAGGAATACAGAAAGAGGAGCAGTCACCCATCTCATGGACATCTCCACTCTCCAGGAATCCCTTGGTGAGATTTTTCTTTGAAAAGTGCATCCCAGAAAGTGAGATGTCCTTCCAGGATGCTTTTTAATCTAAAATACCATGCCCTCACTCCAGCTTGTATTTACATTTTGTGAGCCAAGTAAGGCAGCTTTAGCCCTGAGTTCACCCTTGTCCAAGTCCTTCCCCATGCCAATTCTCTTGAGAGGATGTGATGGCAGTGCCACATTCAAAAGTTTTGTCAATACAGTCCCTGGATAGACAGATGACTTGGGACTAGCGAGAGGATAATTCGGGAGATTGAGTGCTCTGCAACACTGCGTTTTTTGGAAGGCAGGCACATACTCCATCACTCCCCCACAAACTACAAAAATAACCAGCTGCAGAGATAGCACTGCAGCAGGCAGTCTGTATCCATTAAACCCGGCCCATTTGTCAATACAGTGCACTGCCTGAAAAGGGCTCGGCAGGATGGGCCTGGCAGTGTTTTGTTTTGTTGGTTTAAGAGCCAGTCTTCCCATCCTTTTGTATGGGCAGACATGCCCAAATGTCCCTGGATTTTGGCCCCAGCACGACCCACGTGAGTCACTGCTTGCAGCAGCAAGAACAGGCCAAGGAGGAGTTTCAGCTCCACATAACAGTTGATACTTGTTACAGAGACTAAATACTTCTGCTGCGTCAGCTGTCATGCCCAGCTATTAGCTTGTTTACTGTTGCATCAGCTCTACTTTCGGTCATTTTAGCTCATAGATTATTGACCTGATAGAACATGGCAGGTCTTTACCCCAGAGAAAGATCTGCTATCATCTTGTGTCAAGGTCTGGCAGCAGAGATTTCAATCCCTAGAAAAGGGAGCTGGTCTCTTTTACTAAGTAATAGAGCATTTTAGTTATAAGGAGGGAAACGTGCGAGTCAACTAGTCCACCATGGGCTTACTCCTTACAAAACTTTCCATATCCTACAACAAGTGCAGTTGGTGAGAAACCTTTAGCTTTCATCTTGATCAATATTAAGCGTTTTAATTAAGTTGTTTTCTAATTGAAGCAGATTTTCTTCCTTACCATCAAAGCAGTTAGTTTTCTCTGGGAAGTTCTCATAGACTGAAAAAAAATATCAGCCGATGGGCTATACTTCCACAGCCCACTTTCCTGCTGCTCTCAACTAAGTTTGGTGGCCCACAGTTCAGAAGGACATCTACATTTATATTTTGGGTTTAATAGAAGTCTACCCAACAGCAGGCTTAAATTACTCAACCACCTAAAAGAAAATTCCAGCTTTCCTGCCCAGTCTGGCAGTCTGAAAACTCAAAACAACTTAATATAGCAAGATGCAAGAGTTCCCCTTCTCAAGAATGTTTTTTACGATATTTAACAATATAAGAAGTCTCTGTGTGTCATGGTTAACCTCTTGTATGTCCATTTCTGGAAAACCTCAGAAAGCCTTAAAATTACGGTTTTTATTGGAGTGGCTCAGCTTAGCTAAGCTGGTGAGGGCAAGCACAACAGAAAGAGCAACTAAGAGAAATTATTTCAATTGTAATCGTGGTCTTAGGGGAGAGGGCAGATTTAGCTGTACCTCTTTATCACTGTACGAAATATTCCGGATCTCATTCCATGGGAAGGAGATTTTGGGGGTCAGTCTGTTGTCTGGGTCATAAATGTGAAGACCCAAGGCATCGACTCCAAGCAGCAGTTCAGTGCCCTTTTTATTCTACAGAGGAAAAGAAAAGAAAAACCTGTTATTCGACTTGGCCATGAGTTGACACATGGAGCCACCACGAACTTCCCCGAGTCCTGTGCAGTGACCCCACGGTGCTGTGCATTAAAGGGGCTTCTGCCTCCCAGGCAGCTGGGGGAAAGCGCATCACAGCAGCGATGCTCAGCACACCGTGGCCACCTTTCACGTCTGCAGGCTCTCCGAGGCTCCTCCTGAGCAATCTTAGTGACGCAGAAGACTAACACAAGAAGCTCAGCACGCCTCAAAAACACGTCCTGCTGCCTGCACTCACCCTAATTGCAAAGTAGTTCACTCCATACATCTCCAAGTCCTGAGCTATCTTCAGATACTCCATTTCTGCTTCATCTCTGTCAGACAGGAAAGAAAGAAAGGCAAAAGGTAAAGATGTTTCCCAACATCAGAGAGACAGCTGGCTCTTGCTGATCTCCCAGGTTCACACCATGTATTCAGACACTGGCTGGCTCTACAACATAGGCCAAGCCTGTATTTGCTGGCAGGATCAGTAACAACCAGCAGTAAATTCTTGATGGCATCTTAACAGCCGTTAACGCCTGCCCACCCCAATGCAGCACTTCAGGCCACACTTGGTTCCTTTCCTAATACCTAAAACAGAACGGGGAAAAGAAAAACAAAAACAAGCAAACAAAAGAACCTAGCTGCGGGTCTGACTGTTTCACAACAGTCCTAAATTCTCCCTAGGATCCTATCAGTGAACAGCAGGATACTTTCAGAGCAACCAGAGAAAGTGCTCTGCCCCTCTCGGGTCTGCCCCACCCATAGACCTTCACAAAGGTGACCCATAATCCTGCATGGACACAGTTTCTGAGTGAGAAAAGTTAAATTCTACAAGCTTAAAAGTGAGCTTGATGTGATCCAATCAACACGAAGTATTGCACAGTTTAACTAGTTCTGGGGTAATGTAGCTGAAATAATGAGTGGAATAGACTTGACCTGGCTTTGCATTTTATGCCTGCCACACTGCTTGGCTGGAAAAAGGCAAAAAAAACCCTGTTAAAGCAGCTTCTCACTTCAGGCAACACAAGCCACATTTTTCTCTGGATAAACTCCCTTTATATTCCCTTCTGCCTAGTGCAACTGCTGGAAAGTGGTTCACAGATCTCATCCAACTCCTGCCAAAGCTGCCGAGACCCTCCAGTTGAAGGGACCATTGAGCAGCCTTGGGTGATGCTAGCACATGCTCACCTTGCTCTGCCACGGTGCTCAGCATACCAGGCTGTTATTCTCTCTTCCCACATCTCTGGAGTCATCTGGTAGAGGTTTATCACCTGGTACACGCAGTGGGAAAGAGACCCAGTCACGCTGCTGTTCTCACCAGCCTCCTCACCCAGCAAATGAACCAGGAATCCCTCAAATGTCTCCATCATAGCATCCCTGTTTCTGGTGGGTGTGCTCAGCCCGGCTCTCTCATTCCCCTGAGGTCCCATCACCCTAGTATCTCATAAAATGCAACCAGGAAACCCACTGGAAAGAAAATCCATGATTTTATTTTGCTTAGTATATTTCAGGATTTGAATTCTTCTCCCTCTGCACATCTTTCCAGACTGCTTCCCATGGGAAAGGAGGCAGACCCACAGACCCCTTCAATGGGCTTCAGCACCTAAACTGCCACCAAACCTGGAAATTCACCCCCATGCTCTGCTGAGCCCTTTACCCGCTTCGGCAGCAGCTCCTCCTGTGCCAGAAAGCCTCGCTTGTGCACGTTGGGGTCATAATCACCATACTGAAAAGGAGCAGAGACAATTGAGCTGAGGCTGAGTCAGGAGAAAGAAAATAAAGAGCAAGGGGGAAGCAGTAAAGCAGGGGAAAAAAAAAGAGATAGAATGAAATAATAAATAAATAAAATAAATAAGTAAAATAAAATAAAAAAATAAATAAATAGATTCACCCTTACAAATCAACCCCGAGGGATTGGGTATGCTTCAGACTTGGTAAAGTGCACCTAATAATTCCTTATGTTTTTTGAGATTTAAATCTTTCAATCTTCTGGAGTATTGTGTGAAACAACCGGGAAATAAAATATCTTATTCAAAGAAGAGGGTCTCTGAAGTGTGTGTGAAAACAAATTTGCTTCCTGCATGGGGTAGGAACCAACTAGTAACCAGCAATGCAAATAACCTAGCAAGTTTCAGAGGATGACGGACACAAGGCACGTGCAGTAAATCCGCGACATCATTCATCTAGTGAGCCAAACTCCTCATGTGGCATCTCCTAGTTATACGAGACACAGCACTGCTTTCTCAGGGCATTTTGCAGGAGAAATGGCCTTTCTTCTCCTGCTCTTCTGAAGAGCCTCAGCTCAGAAAGTCCAAAACAGCAGCAACTGACAACAACATAGACATGCTCATGTCCAGACCGACATTGCTCATGTAAAAAGTCAGGAAACTTTCCAAACCTGCCAGGACCTTGATGCTGCTTGACTAAACCCGCGCTCAGCATTGTTGGCCCAGCCAAACATCCTTTAAGCAGCAACGATTCATACCAGGCAAGTAGGGATTAAAGGGGCAAATACTCATGTGGAGCCAGAGCAGATGCAAAGGAAGCAGGCAGCAATCAGCACCAACTCAGCTTCCAATCCAAACAGCAGACACGCTGTGGATTTCACTCAGGAGGGTGCTCGAGAGAGGGTAAAGTGTCTCTCTCCCAAGGCCTACAGCTGTTCCCAGGAGAGACATGGTGCCTGAAGTGAGGGCAAAAAGGAGCAACAAGGAAAAGGCAGTGCTGGCAGAGCCAACAAAACTCTGGTAACCTTGGGCGTGCAGAAAACTAACCACTTTGGGTGATAAAAAGAACAGCAAATAGGATTAACATGATTATTTTTATTGGGATCTGCTAGGAAGATCCAAGGCTAAGTACGGATTATGCGATTTTCATGTCGTGAAAAATACTGCTGCATCCCAAAGGGATGTTTGTGAAAGGCTGGATGAGAACACTAATTATTCACAAGTGGGGGAAAGAAGAAAAAAAAAAAAGAAAGAAGAAAATCAACAAACAGCCCAAGTACTCAAGTACTGCAGTATATGTTGGCTCAAGTGATTTGGCAAATATATCTTTAAAGCCTTTTTCAATTAAATCATTATTCCAAAACTGTC
>JAVCKT010026913.1:12054-24780 GCA_032273925.1 Rhynchotus rufescens | reverse complement strand
AACTATGAGGAAAAAAGAAGTTTAACTATGGGCTCCTAAATCATACCTAGGTATTTAAACAAACAGCTAGAATTTGAGATTTCCACATCCAGAAGTTCTCACTGAAACAACTGGTTGCTCTTCACTTCTTAGCATCTAGCCACCTGCATGAATAAATATAGACTGCGTGCCTGAAGTTAGGCTCACATTTTTAGAGTCTCACCTTCTGTCTTTAGATGCACATTTCTTCAGTCTCTGATTATAGTACTTCAACTTCTGCACTTTCTTCTCTATGACAATCCACTCTTTTCATTCAAAATTATTCTCATTTTGAAACGACAACAAGCTAAGGCATGGATCCTATTGTATATTTGTGGCATAAACTTACAGAGGAGCTCTATAGTAAAAGCCAAGTGAGTACTGGGGGAAAAAATAGCCCTGTATATTTTGCTACTGATCACAGTCACAAATTGGAGAATTAGATCAGTGTCTAATGTTGCATTTCTATAAACCATCAGTCGAACCTACAATGGGACAAGCCCCTTTCCTTACAAGTTGCCAAAAAACTTGTGCACTCAGGTTAACAGCGTGGTTTGCAAAGTCCTACCTCCTTATTAGGGCAAGGCTCGCTCACAACAAGGGAAATGTATAAAGGTTACCAAGAGGCACAATATCCAAAGTTGCACAAGATCAAACACAGCCCATGCTGGTCAATGCTGGGATATCAGCATGGTTTGCTCAAAACATGCAGAAACTCGCTCTCCTTCCCTGTGCACTTTGGAGCTCACCTCCCTTCTGTAGTGATGCCCTGGCTGCTTCGCAAGGGTCTTGCTGCAGCTCTGGAGCCCCCTCCCGGCGCGTGCAGCTGCGGGTGCTGCGGCAGCTGCGCTGTGCACGAGAACAGCAATCCCATTAAACTAACAGCTGTGAACGGAGCAAAAATTTACTTTACTCTGACTTTATTTTCTGCGCTTTTATCTACTTATGTTTACCGAATAAAGCAATTTGAGTCTGATTTTATTGTCTTATCCGTCAGCCTAACAGGTGTCCCAGTCACAGCAGCCACCAGTAGATGCACGTCCCCTCTGAAGCTGAAGGAACAGCTTCAGACCTTTTCCCTTCTATGTCAAACAAAGGGGTTCTTCACAGAGGATAAATCAATAAAGCCAAGCTTTTCTTTTTTCATATTTAACTGACAAAAGTGGCAAATCCAGGGAGCTATTAACATAAATGTAGAAAAAGTATAAAAATGGAATTGCCCAGAGTGAATGTCCTAAACACTGTCCTTGTGATATTGAGTCCTCGCCTTTGTGGGCTCACAGTAGCATCACATTTACTGCCTGCTGACAGCTGAGTAAGAAGGGTAACACTATGATGCAGAGGTGTCAAGATCGCTGAAATTAATAACGGCATGTGTGGCATTTACCTTGTTGACTCAGCTGACTCAGATGTGTTTGAGGAACAGTTTAGTATGACAGTATCAGCACTGCAATTTAGCATGAAGCAAAGACATTCCTTTTTGGAAATATTTCTGATGCTTTCTTAGAAAATGCATATTTTATACTAGCCTTTTAGACGAAGATACCATTTTTTGTGCACAAGCATATGTTTTATTACAGATGAGAAAAACGTAGCGGAGATGGAGCTACTCAGAAGGAGAGTGGCCAAGTAAATGATTTAGAATTCTGAATTATGATGCTCTGTTCTCATTTCCCTGCTCTAACCAGGACACACTAAGCCATGAAAAATAAAGGCCATTTAGTGTTCCAATAAATGGCATCCTTTTAGAACTCAGTGGCTGTTACTGAGCTGAACAGCAAGATGACTCAAAACTATAAGACTAGGGATTGAATCCAGAAACTCCTGTATCAAAAGAGCATATGCCTATTGCTTGTTCTGAGGAGAGATGGTTCAGTTTAAACACTAGAGGATGTGATTTCAAGTTGAGCAGCTCCAGCTCCATCCAGCTGGAATAACAGTAGCTCTCTGCCCTACCTTTTATCCCTTGCCATGGCTTTGCAAGCTCTATTTGGATTACAGGTGAAGGATTTTGGTACTTAAGGATATATATTAATGGAAAAAAAGTCTATATAATAAATTTAGTTTGGTGTAAGAGATTATGATGGTAACTTGAGGTCAGTAAACACAAACAGGTGACAGATCTATTTTCCTGAACCACACAGTAAGGACAAGATCATCTCCTACTGAAATTGCTCCAACAGAGTTGAATCAAAATTCAGATAGAGAATTTCACATTCTTCACTTTGAAGAACAAAAAGCAGAACCTTCTGTCTTACCCACAGAACTGCTAAATTCTTTGCATTTGCCTCAGGGACCTCTTGAGATCAGCCAGATCTTTGGAGGTTGGCAGAAGGCCTAGGAAGTCCATGACAATGAGCCTACTGAGCTATTGAGAGGGATACCACGGCTGCCTGCATAAATTCTATTTTCTTCACATCTAAGAACACTAAATTCTTACTGAACATTGGTATACGCTGCATTTTTACATTTTAACAACACTAATACAAATGTTGACTCTACTGCAGTGAGCTCCAGTGATTCTTCATTAGATTGTGACTAGAACTGTGCAAATAATGGATTTCCTTGGAACACCCATGTTTCAGAAGAGCCTGCTGGGAGCTGGATCATCTCAGGCCAAGCAAGACACTGAATGGAAGGCTCTCATACTCTAGGTATGTACTCTGACCACGAGCGGTTATGTAAGCACTCAACTCATCTGCTGTCCTTCTGGATCTATTTTCAAAGGCGGAGAGGGGGCAAGCAAACCATTGTTCAACTTTGCCACCACCCACTGGTCTCCAAAATGCCTCCCTCAAAGTCTATTGAATCAATGGTAGTCGCTCCCTTAACCCCAGCAACACTAATGCAGCCACGCTAACATTTTACCTTTTCCAGAAGTTTTGTAAGCACTGCAGCAGCTCATTATTGCTGTAAGGACTTTGCAACCTGATCTTGTATCCAACAGAGCAAATGACAATATTCCCGTTGGCCGCTCAAGAACACAATAAGCAGTTGCTTAAATCCTGTATTCACAGTCTCCATTGAATAGGACTCTACTGGAACAACCAGCAAAACATTACACAACTGCAAACCACAAGAAACATGCCTTGCTGCTGTCAAATTAATTTGAAGGTTGTTGTACCAAGCTGTTGTAACAAACTTAATAATGGCAAATCATGAGAAATTCCGAGGGATTCCAAACAGTTTTTGCAAATAGTCATTCTTACATTTACTATATGGAAAAAATATGCATCACTTATTAACTGAAGACAGTTCTGCTTCTGACATTTATATTTCTATGGATCAGCTTGAGCCAAGAACGTATTCTGTTAAGGAAAACACAAGCAGTGCCTTCCTTCAACTAAAACTGGAGGATTACTTAACCTAACCAGGTGCATTAAAAAGATGACAGAGAATTGTTAAAGGAAGACAAGTTAAAGTAGGGCAGTTTTTACATTAAGCTAACAGGAAGAAGATAAAAACAATTTTTTTTTTTTTTTATACAGATAGAGATATAACTCTAAGGGTAATATTTTTATCTAACTCCACACATCTATCTATATCTTTAGGGTTCAGCTTGAACTTTTCTTCCTGATAGCCACCAGGCTATCAGTTACAGTAAAAGGTAAACAAGCAAAACTTCTCAAGTATCCTAGACAGGCTTACATACATTAGCTTACTGAAACATTCGGTAAAAAAAAAAAAAAAAAAAAACCCAAACCAAAAAAAAAAAAAGAGATTTATGTTCCAAGCTCTACAACAGTCACATTTGTCATATTTTGGTTTTCAGTGCACAACTCCTACAGACAAAGAAACACAAGGTTGTTAGTCTATACATTCATGCTACCTGAACATCTTGCCTTTTTAGTAAAGTTTCAATGTATAAGCAATATCAACATCTGTTTCAAGGATCTCTGCTGGAATTGTAGCTTCACACAGCCAAATTGCCTATGCTTCCACTGAGGAAATGGCTATTTATTTTATGCAGCCATCTGGGCTCTAAATAGTATGTTTTGTCATTTGTGGTCTTGTTTTCGAGGGTTGCTTATATGAAATTTGATGCCTTCATAACTTACTTCTTCTGTAAATGGCTTTTTTTAAGTAATCAAACTTGTGAATAAATGTTTGATAAAGGGCTTACAATATCAGCACCGATTCATAAATATTTTGGGTCTAGAGCCAAATCCTAATTGCAACAGCTTTGATAGTCGGCATTTTTTTTTCCCCCCTGCAAAATATTATGTAAAAGTTGTCTTTGAAAAACCCTCCCCACGCAAGATGAATGACATATTGCAGAATGTTATACTTCAGAATGTTACTGATAAGTCATATGCAGTGTTTGAACTTGGACCATCACAGTCTACGAGTCCAGGTGCCTTCTCTTTAAGCAAAGCTACTAATGACATATGACCTACAACAGGCAGAACATGACTTACAATCCTCTTGCTTAGACAACGGTAGAAAGGCAAATACCTATAACCCACTTCATACCATGTATTCTCAGATTTCCCTCCATTGGTTTTAATATCGGAGCTACCCAGCACAATCCAGAAAGCATCAATAAACTTGGGATGCCTCTTATGAGATGGCATGAAATACCAAGCCATAGGTAAGAACACACTTTCCGAACCCACATTTGTCACAATTACAAACCGGTTTGTGCTATGCCATGGAACTTACTGCCCGATACAAGGACTCAAGAGCAGATCCCTAAGCACCCCTCAGATTCTCTCGTTGCTCCTCAGGCAAACCACCAACATTCCTCTTTCACCACCAAGAAAGGCGTCCTCTTTGGCAAAGACCTAGCAGCCCAACTTTCCACACGAGCCAGAAGACCAAGCCAAACCAGCTTTCTACACGAGCCAAAAGACCGATTCTAGCAATATATCCGATGTAATAACCTATAACGTGTTATCCTGTATCTTAGGCTAGAGGTCTTTTCCCTCCACCTTCTCCAAGCAAGGAAGGTTCGCTCTTATTTTCCCACCATGAGCTTATTTTCTTCCCACCATAGTTTGCTTTGTCAAAAGAAGAAGCCCAATAACAAAACTTGCTAACACTAAGTTGCTTTCATAAAGCAGCAAGAGGATAAAGCAAGTAACACACTATGCCAAAAGCAAACAGGAAAGAAATTAGAGAGGAGCATGTGGTTAAACCAGGTAAAACGACCTTGCACAAGTTACTCTCCTCTCTAAAAGAGTCTGATCACCAAGGGACAACCATAATCCTCTTCTCTTCTTGCTTCATCAGCTTTACTACATCTGATCTTCTAGGTCCTAAACACAGGACTCAAACACCAGGAGATGCAGAAGACAAAACTCTCAGAGACTAAGTAAAGTATTTTAGGCCGCTTACCTTAAGCACCACTTCACTTTACTCATACTCCTTGAAAATGCTGCACAGCACCTCCTGTCTCTGCTCTTTTATTCTTTACTTTCTTTTCACTGAGCTAATTAGGCTCAGTGGCCTAATTAGCAGGTTCATCTGCTTCACCTGGACCAGCCACCACCTGTTTCCAATCTCTTCTTCCAAGCTATGTTTCAAAACCTCTTCTTTCAAGAAAACTTTTATATAATCAGCATACCTTCAAAAATATGATACCAAAGATTAACACAGAAAATCCAGAGCCTATTATATTCAAATAGAATGCAAAAACAGAGTATAAAATGAATAAGCTAGGACTATAAGTAGTGCCCCAAAATCCATACGCCTTAATTCAATATTGGACTTTTCTATAGGTGACAAATAGTACTCTTTCCTCCAAAGAACCATTCTGTTTCAAACAGTTCTTTTTTGTCTATAAAATCATAACTTGCACAGAAGGAGAAGGCTAACACAAATTCAAAGCACTGAATTAATAACAGGCTTGCCTGTCGAGCTTTCAACAAGCCCAGAGTATTTGCATGGAGACAATCAAATGCTGGATCTTTTTCAGCTGGTTCCCTGCATGCATCAAGCACTATTTTTTCCCCCTGAGGTTCAATCCCAAGTGGCAGATTTCTCCCCTTGCTCAGCAGTAGGAAATGTGGGTAAACCATGCTCGATGCCGTGTCAGGAGCTTTGGTCTTAAGGGGATTTCAGCCTCTCTTTAGTTTTTGCCTGTGATATAAGCAGTGGTTTTTCTATTCCATTTCTATTCTATTTCATTTAACTGAAGTTTTTGAGCTCAAAACAGCCAGGAAAAGGATAATGATTTCTGAGATACAGGAAGTCGGACTGGAGCAGTCCCTTCTGCTTGATAAATTAGAAGATATTTAATAACTGGATGAGGATGTGGAAGGCACTGTTTGAAGAGCTGGGTGAAGCCTCCTAGCAATTACCTGGTTGAAGCAACCACCATTCCCATTCACTGGGAAGCATGAGAAAATACTCCTTAAATTAGGAATGAAATGGAAGAGAAAACTAGAATGCAGCTGACTGCAGTAACACTTCAGGCCAAGACTTGAGAGCACCTTCCTTACCCTGTAATCATGAAGAAATTTTATTACGGATTACAGAGGTTTAAGAAAGTCTGACTGAATGGTGCACTAAAAACAATTATGATCTACACATCATATTCATAGCGGTGATCAAGTTGCTGTACCTGTAGCAGACTTAGTAACAAGGCAAGAGGAAAGAAAAATTCACATACCTGGCTCATTGATCATTCCTTCCTATGTGACTAGCACGCCTGTGTATGGAGAATTGATAAATGGAGAGAGGAACTACAGCAGGTTATATTTAAGGAAAGCAGGAAGGGGTGAAGCCTCTCCCTGCAGTATAGAAAAGGACACATCTTCCAGGGAGCAGAATATCAGCTCCAAAATTGGTATAGCTTGGGCAGCTGAACAGCTGGAGTGCCCGTGCCTACCGCACCTCCTCTCCCCACAAAGCTGGTACTGCACTGAAGACCAGAGCACGAGGCAGTGACAGGGCAGAGACACTCCACTGAACGCTACACACGCTCCCAAAGCAAGGAAAATTTGCAGATACTTGCTACCCCTCTTGCTATTGTTCCAAATAATTACATCTAGGTGAGATTCATGCAGTAACCATTCGAACTTGTCAAAATGAGTGATAGATGAAGTTTTAAACTGACCTTATATTTTTGTGCAGACTTGGAAAATTCCAAGTATGCCATTCAGTACTGGCTGTATGCTTTTTATTAACAGTATAAACAAATGGAAAAGCAATTGTTTCAATAAGAAAAAAAGTTTATTGAAGGAACAGAATATGAAAAATGCTGCAGGAGATCAAAATAATTCCTTTGGGTTTATCCTTGCATTTTTAACTGTGCATATAATTTAAACGATAAATTATAAGCTCATTTAAAGATATTAGGTCCACGCGTAAGTGTGTGGTCAAGGCCTCTTCTGTGAGCACCAGTGCCACCACAGCCCATAACGGTTACTCTGGAGCCAGCCTAGCTTGCCAGAATCTATTTTAATGTGGAAAACAAACAAACAAAAACAAGACAACCCCACGCAACTACTTTGTAACTGCCACTGCACAACTTAAGCTTATGTTTCATACCACAGTTGGGCACTGATGGAGCTCAGGAGATGAAGGACTGTGTCTGAGGACACTGCTCAGCACACCCATTGCAGCAACAACTTGGATTCTAAATAGCAGTTTCCAGCACAGAAAGCCAATTAAGAAAGACATCACCATTCCCTTTTTCCAATTTCCAGTCCTTTAACACTTCACCTTCCCTCCCTTCTACCCATAAGTAAAGCCACATGTAGGGACAGCACTTCGCAGGTAAGAAATACATAGTGTTCAGAAAGCAAATTCCTACTGTTCTTAAGTGCAGGCAAAAGCTAATAAATGTTCAGAAAACTCAGCTCTGTCTCTACCAGTCACTTTGTTCAAAATAGGACTCTCTCTCTAACCATGTCATTCAAAGAGACTTTTCTTAAGTACTAAGGGAAAAGTGGCTTCCTTTGGTGAGGGGAGGGAAATGCCTGTTGCTGCAAGCTATCCATCATCTTAAAAATTCCAAGATGTACTAAAGCTCCCTAAATTTTAATTCCCAACAGAGGCAGATAAGACCAGTGTTTTCTTGACAGGCACTCCTCCCGTGTTAAAATCTATTTCCTGGTACAGCTTTACAAACATCCACATACCTACTAGGGTGGAAAATAAATAAATGCCAACCCTGTCTTTATTTGAGGAAGATTTTATTCTTCCTGATTTTTTTCTTTTCCCTTTGGGGATAGATACTCCTCCTCTCCCCAGCCAAAAAATAGCCATTCCGAGGTAAGACCTTAAAATTGATGATTTTGAAAGTTTTGCCTTCTGCCATGCTGTTCTGCTCCTGCATTCCTGTGGTGCCAACAGATGAAGTTGTAAGCTTGCTCGCCTCCCTGCATCTAATCCTGATACTACTCAGCAGCAGGGAAGGTGGGCAAATGTTCACTAGCAGTTGTTGGCAAAGAAACACAGCAGGATTTAAACTGGATGACGCCACTGCATGTGTAAAACAACCATTTGAGCAAATGCTGCTATAGTAGCATTTTTAACCAGTGAAACAAAATTTGTTGTTAACCTTTTGCTTCCTAGATAGCTGCAGCAATGAGCTATGATTAATTGTAGTTCTGCCTTTTTTTTAAAACCAGCCTATTGATGATAAAAAAAAAAAATAAGATTAATGTTTATAGCAGTTGATGTGACAGCCTTTTATATATGACCATACTAACAAAAATAAATTGCAAAAGCCAAATGGGAATGAGATTCTGCCTCATTCTGGTAAAATGTTCAAGGTCATTTTTCTTAAGATCATTTTCCCCATGATCCTTTTTCTCCTTTCCTGCTCCACAATCCAGACTTTTGCCAATATGACCCCACCCAGACGCTTCATAGTTCAACCATTGTCATTTTAGAGCACTCTAGGAATGTGCTGGATGAGGGAGACCATAACAGGAATTTGCCATATTCCTTCATTGGTCAAGAGTTACATTTCGGTCACTCACTGAATTATCAAAACAACTGGTCAACATCAACCCAGTGGCTGCTTTTTCACTAGACTCTCTGGTTGTTTTTAAAAAATATCTTTGATAAGAATTGAGGCCTGACTTTTATTTGGCTATCTTGGAATACTGAAATCTTAAATAGTCCAAATCTTCAAGCAGGACTTTCCAACCCACGTATCTATGAGCTTAGAAAGAACCCATTATACTTTCCAAAAATGTCTTCTAGCCTGAAATACCACTACATGTGCAAAGAGTAGCCAGTCTTAGAAACATAAACTTTTTTTTCAGACCTTCTCTGATGATGGGGAAAGATACATCTGCCTCCTTGTTTTCCTGAGACTGCTGGCAGAAATTCCTGCTCATCTCTCATATTGCCATTGTCTTGGATATAGCAAAGACAATATAGGTGCTATATCTTCCAAAGGTAGCTAGTCCAACTGCTCCTCGGTTTAATTTGTGTCATTCCCTAGAAGAATGTTTGTATAAAAAGACTTTCCCTTCCTTCTCTCCACACACGAGCACTGTCAGCCACCAATCTTTTTTATGCTTAGCTATTGCAATTCATAAGGCCATATATAATTAAGAAATTGCTGTTCAGTAACTGTCATCTGCCTGTTGCATTTCACCTAAGGAGAACTTTCCCATTAGGAAATGCACACCAGAGCATTTGCTATTTGTATATTACTGCTCCAGATTTCCAAGCACTGCCCTAGTATCTAAGCACAGAACATTACCTGTCCTTTTCATTTGTCCTAGATCCTTCATCCTCCTTTTGGATCTCGTATTTTAGTGCTGGATCAAGCACCTTGGATAAGTAAATGGTAAAAGCTCAGAGTCAATAAAAATTCTAACAGAAGCCTAGGCAAGGAACCAGTGTTAAATGGCATGCCAAGCAAATGCATCAGAAAAACTCCTTTTCTAAAGGAAAATTGTTTTATTCATTGCACTTCAGCTCAACTAACGATCAATAGTAGGGAGAATATTGAACAGCTCTAGACTTATAGACTGAAAATCAGATACTTGGATATCAGGGAGGTAAGATGCAGCAGGACTCTATAAAATACATGGCCATTCTCTCTTTCAGAGGGCAGCTTTTTGTAGAATTACCGTCATGTTCCCCACATTGCCTGATTGTCAGCTGACAGTGCCAAAACATGCAGTGCTGCAACAAGGTCAGCAAAGCTACCAGGACGGTGCTGACGGCTGGTAATACAGGGAGGGGAAGAAAAAAAACCCTAAATAAAGCAAAAAAAAAAAAAAAAAACCCGCACTATTGAAAAATTAAGTTCTATTCCACTTAACTGCACACAGGTAAATAAATATACACAATTTGTCAAAGTTGGATGGTAGAAATACATAGGACTTTTTTTTTTCCTGAAGAATCAGTGCCATGAGAAATGTTCCTTTTGTGAAATGAGTTGGAAGTAGTGCAATGAACAACGTAACTGTGAAGAGTTTTTTTCCTTTCATCTAGCTGAAACATTATTATTATTATTATTATTATTACAATATTCTGTGAGAACAAAAGCAGTCTTGGGGCAGAAAGACCAGGACAGAGTTGCACACTCTACTGGCACTGTGCAGAAGAACATGAAACACTTTCCAGGGGACCTTTACACTTCATTTTATCTGTGCATCCAAGCCTAGTGGGTGATAAAGGATCCAAACCCCCATAATACTTGAAATTTGCATTCCTTACGAAAAGACAGGCTAGAAAAACACATGTATTGAGAAATGAAGTACATTCTCCTGCTTTATCTACCCTACTTATCCTTGCATGAAGCTCAGCTAGATAATATTTTTTTCTGAATTGAACAGGACTTCAAAAATGAGATGTGTCCTCCAAACATACGGCTTTTTGCTTAAATATAAAATTGTATTTGACATTGAATTTTTGACCTTTGGTTTCAAATTGGCTCTCTTACCATAACTCTGAGAAGCCCGAGTTTCATTCCATTGTATTTACTTTTAGGTGTGATTTTTGCTGATTTTAAAAGCTTTCTGAAGGACAAGTGGAGGAAGAAGTCCCAGATATTGCCACAGTTGCCTGTGGTGTCATGTAGCCATTTCATGTTTCTTTAATGCTTTCAAAAAATCTTCTCCATGCTCTCTCATTACAGAATGCAGTTGCAGGTGTGGATTTCAGAGTGAAGAGAAGGTGAGACCCACCCTCTGCCATCAGATACAGAGCCAGCTCTGGGTGGGATGTCATGAAGTGTAACCTGTGCTCAAGCTCTCTTAGATGACCACATCCAGGCTTGCACATAGCTACAATGAAGCAGACTGCTTAGTTTTGTATTTGTTTAACCTTTGTGAAGATAAGGAGAGCGGTTCCACTGAGAGCTCTTTGTTTCATTCTGCATCAGTTCAATAGAAGCAGCAGGCCTAAAGCCACAAGCCACGGTTTGTGTATCTTGTAAGTCTTCTAAAGCCTTGTCATCATATGCTGTATTATGTTGTCTTTTTTACAGAGTGACCACTTCCCTGCTCAACAGTATCTGCCTTCTTGTGCCTTGATGAACCACATTGTAAAAGGTAAAAATCAATAGAGCTCTCCAGAAACCAGAACCACCAAAGGAAAAATGTTTTCCTGCAGCACCATCTTGTGGTCCCTGATATTAGTACTGAAGTCTCTGGGACTGGAAGGTAGAAGTTCTCTTCTCCTGGCCTGGTCCACAAATGGAGGTGAGAAACAGCACACACACTACAAGACAGCTTCCAAACACAGAGGCTCTGGGGATCTTGTAAAGGATGCTCTTACGGAACCTGGTCCCTAATCCAGTTCTTGGAGGGGACAGAATGGACAAACGGAAACTGAGTTTAGCTCACGCAGCTTGACACACAAGATAAATATACCAGCAGTTTAGATACTTTGGAAAACATATGTTCCAGGTGGGTCTGGAGCAACCACACATTGAAACTGTGTGATCAAAAGCAATAAAATCATTTGCTCAGTAGGGGTACAGTTAGCCTTGCTGTGTCTTTTTCACCTTTCCCTCTCCTCTTACAGTGCATATATTTTGCTTAGCTCATTTCTGTCTGATGCTGCCACTGTTACTGCAGATGCATTGATTGCTTACTGTTAAATACAGTAGTTGTTTCATCATCAAGTCTCCCTTTGTCAGGATGTTAAGCAATATTGAAAGCTGTTGTGCAGTCAGTGACATGTGAAGAAAAGGAATTTATTACCTTTCAATCAAAATCATGAAGTACCATATGAAAGCCTAACTTTCTCCAGAATAAAACTCTTTCTCTATAATCAGCATCAGCCATGAGGATCTATGTGGTTTGTCACATGCACATTTCAGCTGTGACAGTGCCCCCAGATTCATGTAGCAGGAAATTGTTTTCATATTTGTCAAAATTGCCACAGACACACTTCACAATTCATAAAAATAACATCAAGCACCAGCAAACACACATTAGACTTGGAAGGCAAACAGCCTTATTCAGTCACCATCATTCTGCTGATCCACATCAAAAACATCACAGATTCTTTTGCTTTTAAAATTAACACCTAAATCATCTCTTATATGATGGAATTGGCAATGTTTGCTATGTTGAGCTCTAAGCTTCTGCATATAGTTATATTTGACCACCAGTAACAATTTCCTGAGACATACTCCACCCTTATTACACTTGGGTTCTTAGTGATGTCAATTTTAGGACTAATGCAACTAGGACAAAACTTTATTTAATGGAGAATCCTGTAAGTATAAAGTTTCTTGGAATCATAATATTTATTCTCTGGGTTATCAGCAAAGCTCCATTTCTG